>VZTL01039868.1:0-12889 GCA_013400535.1 Scopus umbretta
GATCTCTAACGTGTGACATTTACCTGCCTGTGTGAAACCTGGCTTTCATTGTTGCCCTTGCTACCTGAACTGTTGCCATCATCCCCGTCCTGCTCGTTATGTTCCTGCAGTGCCACTGCTGCAAAAGAGGAAGAAAGATAAGTCTGCAGAAATACTTGTTACAAAAGTAATAGATTTATTCATGACGTTACATATTGGGGTGATGCGCATTTTTAAGATCCATGGTATTTTATTTTTTTTTTTTTTTAGAAAAAAAACAACAAAAACGTTATANAGAAAAAAAACAACAAACACGTTATAATTGCCAGTCCTAACTAAAGGAAATGAACACAGTTATTCTGCAAGGGCTCAATTTTTTTTAATTTAAAATTCTTAAATTCTTAGTCTTCAGTGTTTCTGGATCATTCTATTGAATTATCCAGTCTGTACAGCAAAAGATAATCAACTGAAGCTTAAAAAAAATGAAAATTAATTCTGCTGGTTGAATTAGTTCTTGAAATGAGAGGAGTATTTTTCTAATTGTTGATACTGATTCCTAACAACTTCGCACAGTCAGCTGTGGTCTAGCCTGTGTAACAAAGTGAAAATGGTAACATGCCTAGAAAAGCTACTGAATAGATACAGTATGTTTGAAAACAGTTTGCTTTCAGTGTCTGTGTAAGTAGGGGTGAATATTGATTTGCTGCCATCTAGAGCTGGGTTGTTCTACTCCCTTTATTTTTTCTTAAAAAAAAATTTTTTTTTTTTTTTTAAATTCACTTTCCCAGTGTGCCTGACAGTACCTAGTGTGTGGATGTTCCTTCCTCCCCTTTGCCAGGAACATATGGGAATCCTGCTAATTTTGGGTCCTGACTATGAAAGACCATACATGATATATTTATGTAAAATATAGCTAGCATAATATAACTAAATGCAGTTAATACAATTTGTAAATAGTAAATATCTCAGTGCACAGTAGGGAATAAAAAAATACTGCCTTTTATATATTTTCTGACTTACTACTTGAAAATTGTTTCAGGAAAAAGATGAGGAAGAGAAATGCTGCTTAAGTTCTTCCTTCCTTCTCTCTTCCCATGACTTTGAAAAGGAGATTTTTAGAGATTTTTGTTAAGAAGAAATGAATTTGCAGTTAAGCATTTTGTTCAAAAAGAATCTTTTCTATTAATTTGTATGACTCAAATGCAATCAATGTTCGTTTAATACTATTATAAAACTGTTTTGTATCTTTAAGAATCTTCTTACATTTAAAACCTCAGCAGAATGCTAAATACATAGGATACTTTCCTTATTGAGTTTAAACATCACCATTTCCTTCCATAAAAAAACAAAATTATAAGAACAGAGAAGTATGACTTATTTTGCAGATTTTGAACAAAGATGAATATCTCTCCTTTAGGATAATGATATTTAGGTGCCATGTCCTCCCTTTCAGTATTTTTATTGAATATTACCGTTTTCTGAAGAGGTTCTGTTTTGCAAGGTAAATGATGTTATGGTAATTTGTACTACATGGGCTTGTTATTTCAAAAGCTCAATGAAGTAGTATACTATTCCTATGTGACTTTTTGCAGAAAAATAATATAATAAAGCTCCATGTCTTAAAATGTAATGTAAAAACTAGTTGTGTGGAGTCAGGTTAAATCAGATCAAACCTTATACTGGAGGTCCTTTATTCATGAGTTCTCAATAATTTTATTGTCATTATTTAATACATATTTGACTTTAGCATATTCTAATTGTTAATAGGAAAAACATCGGTGTTTCTGACATGCTTTCCTATATTATGATCTCTTGCTGCCTTTTCACTTTATTGGAAGTGAGGGAACAATAAAAGAATTATAATTCACAGTTTTATTTTTCTAGGATTCTCATAAAGCTGACCTCCATTTTTCTACATGTTGACCCTTCTCACCACTATAATTACTAGACTTTTTTTTTTTTTTCTTCTTTTTGTAAATTGTCTTTATCACCCACAAAAAGCTAAGCCAGAATCTCTGGCAGATGGCATCTCCCCTGCTATTTGCTGTGCACACATTACTTGACGCTCGCAGTGATTCTTGCTAGAGCTCAGTGTATTGAGGACAGCAAATTCAAGCCAGGAGCAAACCTTTTTAACACATAAGCCTTTATCTGGTGACCTGCTTCATTTTCCTGTGTTGCAATATAGCTGTGAATATTCACCCCACCTCCCCTAAAGACTGGGTCAGTTTGTTGATTGAACTGGCATCCTCAGTTCAGGAAAACTTTGGTTCTGGTTTGTTGTCCAAAAGCTAGCAATTTTGCTTTTCTTGGAGGGGGGAAAGATGGCAGCAAAGGCTGTAGGTGGGTAGCAGACTGTTGGGTTGCAGAACCTGCGGAATTTATTATGAGATAACAGGACTTGAGAAGCTCCTTTTACGAAATGAGGCCATATTTGGGGGATTATTGGTATGCAGGATTTCATGGACAACTGTGTAGCTGTACAACAGCATTTGTAAAGTCTGTGATCTAGGGAAATCATTCCCATGACCTGCAGAAGTAATGATCATGTGTTATATGTTACTAGGCAGAGAAGTTTAATTGGAAGCATTTTTCTGAAACCACATGACCTAGGACACTTTGAGTTACTGTCTCTGTCTCCATTTGCTTTAAAAATAACCTTAAATAAATTTTCTACAGCACAGTTACCTCAAAAGTCTTTTTATAAAGCTGAAAATACAGGGTGATTACTTTATTCAAGAGTTCCAAAAATGTTCAAGAGGGAGACACATGTGATTTAACTGAATATGTTAGAGTAGTTGAAGAAATTAATTACTCTGAAGTCACTTGCTCTTAGTAATTCAGATTTGTTGTCTTTAAGCATTTTTCTGGTTAAACGTGCTTGACAGTTGAAGAACACATTTTTCTTCTAGCAGCATCAGTTGCAGGTATTAGATTTCAGTCATGTCAAGAGTGCTGCATTTTCCGTTGCAGAAAAGGAGAATAGGGGCTATTTTTTGCTATTACCATGGTTTACAAAGGGACATACTTGTCAGCAAATATTTACAGATTAATCGCTCTTGTTAAACATTCGATGCTGCTCTGAATTTCTCCTGTCACTAAAAATGAAACAATGCCAAGCAAACAGTTTGTTTTTCTCAAGTTGTACTTGCCTTTGCTTGAACTTTTCAGTGTTGACCCATTTGGAAACTGGCCAGAGTGGGTGACCCGGGTAGGGGGAAGGTTGGGGAGAGGAGGACTAAAAGAGGAGATCTTTTCAGGGTCAGAACGTGAAGGAAAAAAAACTTGATCTTACAGGGCATTTGTCATCTGTCCTCCTGAAGAATGGTTGTAGTATTAATAAGTGTGCATTAAGACCAATAACATGATTTGCGTAATGCATCATTGACTGTTTTTTGAGGGAATATATTTCCATTTATTTAGCTGAGATAGCTGAGATTTTTCTCACTGTGGTACCAACAATTAACAGCCATTCTTACCTTCTGTGTTACGTTACTTCTAAAGGTAAGTGTAAAATTGGGAATCTACATGTAGATCACACAAAGGTAAGACTGAGTACTCTCAAAGCAAGTCTGAAGTTCAGTTCCTAAATTTGCTTTGAACTGTTTGAACAATAGTTTGACTTATTTTTATAAGTTGAGTCTTGAAGGTAACAGGCAAGAAAGATACCTGCTCTTTCTTCCTATGTGTATTTACCGAAAGATGAAATAATTAAACATCTTCAATTAGTATTTTTCCATTTTACTTAGTGAACAAATATGCTGTACACCTACTTCTGTTCATCTGCTGGACCACCTCAAAGTCATTCAGGTGTAATTAAAGGAACATGTTGTTCTTATTAAAATTATTATGTTGTCATGAATAACGCTTTTAATAATAGTTGCCAGTTAAGAGAGATTCTTTTCATTACTCTGACAGTGGATAAGCGAAACGTTGGATCTGCTTGAAACAAGAGCACAAACAATTAATATGTTGAGTGAAAATGTTCACTAACAAAATGACTAGGTTACAGGTCATAGTTGTAAGCTTTTCTAGTTTAAAAAAACAAAAGAAACAACAAATACCCCAACTTTCTGCAGGACTGCTCTTTTATGGTCAATTTTGGATGAAGTCTTGAGGTAAATTTTTAGGGGAAGAAGTTTTTGTAAAATGCTCTTAAAACCTATTTTCTTCCAGAAATTTTTAGTATGCTTTGCTTACTTAAAACCAGGAAGAAAAAAAAAAAAAAAAAAAAAAAAGGAGATAGCTACCTAGTAACCATTTTTAAGTAAATATGAGAATAAGAGCAGTTGAGAGTCATTTTTATTTTAGAATTCTTTTTGCATTAACACATCTGCAGTGTTGATGAATATATGGAAAAATGAAATTGTGCTTCTATCCTGCTGTGTCTCCAATGTGACAATAAATCAACTTTTTTTCCTTTTAAAATGTCTGGCCTTGTAATTTATGTTTGCATAACCCATTACTAAATTCGTAGTAGGTGTTTTAGTTGGCAGGCACAACTCCAGGGATTCAGTGGACCTATTTTAATACTGAGCTTTTGTTACTGTTCATAATTATGTGTAGAAATACATGTATTTTCTTAATTATAAAAACTAGCTTGCTTTAGCTTTGGATTGCGTCTTACTTCCTCAACACAAATTGTGCTTTAAAACTTTGAAAGAATTAGTGCTTTTTAGACTTGAAAAAAGAAATGGGATTACCAGGTTGGTTTTTTCCATTTGGGGGGGGCAGAGAGGGGGAACGGGGCAAAACAAAAACAAAACACCAAAAAAGTAATAAAGTACAAAAATTAAAGTTGTGATGCATCCCTCGTGCTATTCATAATTTGGAGGATTCTTTTATTTTATAGTCAAGTTGTAAATATTTAGGCCAGCATCAAGACAGTATGCAAATAAAAGAAGTTTTATTTATAACCATTATCTGGGCCCTGGTGATAAATATGTATGACTCACATAGGAATAAACCCACCCAATAAATATGAAAGCCATACAAAACCATTAACAATTTTTAATGGACTTGCAGATGGAATAATTTAATGCAACTGTAGTTACTCAGGTTCCAACTCCTGTAACTAGTTCTCATCTGCTTGAAAGCTTTCATCTGAAGTGCATTGCTACCATTCATGATTCCACCTTGTCTCTGTTTAAAACCATAAAATTGTGGTTTCACAATTTTTGAAGCACTAATGCTTATTTATGGCTATATTTTTGCATTTTTTTTAGCCGACTTTTTTAAAAAGAAAGTTTTTTATTGGAAGCTGCAGCACTAGACCAGTGTTCAGCAGTAAAGATGGGGCTGACTGGTCCACTGAGTTGGAAATTAGCTTTATGCATGTGCTTTGCTGATCTTAGACGCTTACTGTAACACAGGAGTTACACACGTGCCAGTTTCTACAACAAATTATGCAGACCTGTGCACTTGGAGGATCAGTTCAATGATCATTACTCTTAAAGATTAAAGCTGTTAAGGACCAGCTGTTAAGGACCAATGCTCTTCTGCCTAAAACTGATTTTGTATCTTTTCTTGTCATTCTCTGAAATACAGGAAGCAATGAAAAATCGCACCTCCTTCAGTTCATAAATAAAAGCAATCCAGTTTGTTGAATTGGCTAATGTAGATACAGCATCATTGCATCTTCTACAAACTTCTCCCAGGGTTTTCTAAATGTTTTGTTTCCTACTGGGTAAATAACCGTGCTTTAAAGTATTATGAAGTAGTATGTCAGGTTCTTCAGTTTGTCTGAGTGGCAGGAGGGCATCGGGGACCTTTTAATGGGCAGGATATCACAAAAGAAATTCTTGCATATAGCCTGAATGCTGATAAATGAGCTGTGAGAAGGACTTGTAAACATTCTGGAGTTTTAAACGCTCATTTTAAACCAAAGCTTTCATTTAGTGCCAGATAGCGCTTGGGAGTGCTTTTTAAAAATGCCCAAATGCGTTAGACTTCTCAGTCCTGTTTGTCGGAAGTGATTTGAGCACTGAAGAGCTGAACTCTTACGTACTTTCAGTGCACTGTAGGGCATGTCTACACCTGCAGTGTAGCTTTGCTAAGTCTGCTGGTATGACCATGGGTTTCAAACGCGGCTTAATGTGTTCCCTGGCTGCTACCCTTGGCTGTCAGAAGCGTGCAGCCTCCTTTCAAGCTAGCTGGCTGAGCATGGCTTTGGGGACCGTGCTGTATCACAAGTTTGAAATGCCAGCTCTCTGAAGGCTTAATCAGACAAATTAACCTGTTGCTGATTATCCCCTTTGCCTCTAACTCCTGCTGATGAGCTGAAGAACTGGAGTGGGCAAATAAGAAGCACTAGGTTTGCGGTGCAAACAAGAAGCTAGAGGTGGGCTTGGGGCTGCAATCACCTGCACCTGGGTGGGATCCAGGTTGCCCTAAATAACTGCAGTGACCATCAGAATACCCATCGCTTGACTATCTTGAAATGCTATCCATTGCTCCCTGTGCAAGAGCTTTCTTGGGCTAGGTGGTGCTCAGCTAGAGGAACTTGGATCAGATGTGCGCATCCCTCTGGCACTCTGCAGTAATCCACTCTTGTTTTCTAGCAAAAAGCAACTGAGGGGTTGGTTCTTCTGAGTGGACAAAGGTCTCGATGACAGGCAGTGGGTGTGGGCCGTTCTTATGCTGGTTCTATGAGAAGGGAAGGAAGAAAAATGCTCACATTCTAGAAATGCATTTCTCTTCCATATTAGAGATATAGACAAAATGCACTTCTAGCTTAGAAGGAAGAACTGACAACATTAAAAGGGAATTCTGTCTAGACACGATTTCTCTCCTTGCTGTTCTGCTTCTCTTGTGCTGTGCCCTCTGTGGGGACGTTTCACGGTATGGAGCAGCTGGTGTCCCGCGCGAGCAGGGTCCGTCACCAGCCTGCCTGCAGGCTTGGCAAGAGGGGATGCTGATGAGATCAGTAATGTCAAGCATGTGAATGCTGAAACGTGGCTTAAAGTTAAGACTGTGCAGCAGTCCCTGAGTGTGATATACCTTTAAACGATGCCATCTTACTGCAAACGACACGTATTACTGCCTACAGCGCCCTTGGTTCATCTATGCAGTTCAAGTAAGGGCAGCAATAAAGGAACGAAGTACTGCTTTGTTAGGAAAGGGAAGACATTTTTAGTCCAAAAAAAGACTGGGTAACTGGTTGAAGTAGTTCTTCAATTAATGCTTGGTAAAGCAATAATAAGCCAGTTTAAAATATATGTTCAGTTACAGGAAAAGGCATCTATTAAGCTCACCTGTTGAGAGGATTATCTCAGCTAAACACACTCATTTTACATGAGACCAAAATAGATCCTTAAAAAAATTAATACAGAAATAGGTTTACAGCCGATAGAGAGATTTCCTTCAGACCTGTTTTGTGGTATGCTCATCTGCTTTTTCAGGAATTTTAAGCATTGAAGGAATGAAGTCAAAGCTGCTGCTTGTCTTTGAAATGGATGCCTCTTTGATAAGCCTCTGATCTCTGTACCCAGAGTTGTAGCAGCAGATTCAAACACTGATTGTAAAATTGGGAGACTAAAATGTAGCCACGACAGCTTCAAACACTCTGTCTCTCTGTCAGATTCAATGCACAGGACATTGCTAGGAGTTAAAACGATGCAAAATTAAAGTAGCCTACTAAATTTACCTGCCATGGAGAATCCACAAAAGAGCTGCCACTTCTAATCCTCAAATTCGTTTCAAATTATTATTTTTTCAAATTGGACTCCCTGATCTCTTCAGCTCAAGCTGTTGTACAGATTTGAAAAGCTGTCTCTTCTTGTCAGATCACTGGTTTAATAATAATAATATCTTACATTTATATAGTCCTTTTCATCCTGCAGCTTCCTAAAGTGCTTTACAAGCTTTATATATACAAAATCGTGCAACCACCTCTTGGGTGGCTGGTGCTAGTCAGCCGGAGAAGTGGCTGGCAGCTTGTTACCCTCTCCTTCCTCGTTCACATAAAAGCACTGCGGAAAAGTAAAAGACACGGAGATGATCCCGGTTCGTCCCAAGGGGATGACGCCTTCGTCTCCTGCAACTGGGAGCTAGAACCAGTGCAGGGATGTTCTGTCCATCCCAAAACTGGGGACATGGTAAAAAAAAGCCATCACTGCGGTCTTGCAACCCCACTGCTAGTTTTGTTTTGTGATTATGTTTTACTTCGGTGTACTCTTAGTCTGAAAAATACCTCAGTCTCTGGAGTTGGGGGGATCAAGAGGAGTAACTTTGCATGACTCCTTTTAAAAATGCACATGTGAAAAATGCAGGCAGCTTGAATATAAAGCAGTTATTTTAAAAAAAAAAATTAATCCAAACCTCTACCCGAATATTCTTACTCATCTGTTTGGTGGAGACTGCTTGGACAGCTAGTTCTAACCTGTCAGTAAATGCGTTGCAATGGTTTCTTTAAATCTCCAGAAGTTGAGGATGATCGTGCAGAATAGATTTCTATTATTTTCTATTTCAAATTAATGCTAACTCTTGAGGGAATAATTTCTGGGAGAAGAGAGGTATTGAAGTGGGGTGTGCGCTGCTCATTAGTGGAAGAGGCACACATGCATTGAGCCACTTTGCACTGGTTTCTGAAGGAAGAAAGGGCAAGAACATATTGACAGAGGTTTAGACACCATTAATATCATGAGACCAGTTTTCTGTAATGATTGATCTAGCTTGTTTTTTTCCTTCTGTTAGTACTTCATGTTACATTTTTGTTTGGCTTCAGGTTTGCCCTTTTCAAGATCGCTGATGCTGAAAGGCAACTATATTAAAAAAAAAAAAAAAATCAAGCTCCTTTGTTCGTAAACTTAAGAGCCACTGACACATCTGGAGAACATCCAGCCGTGATGTGTTCTTCTGCAATTTGGATCATGTCCGACCTCATAACTTTTTAAAATTATCTTGAATTTTGTGTACTAGATACCATTAGAGACCATTTCCTGTGTTCAGAGTCACATCAAATAATCTTGCCTTCTTCCTTACCTACCATTTGGGGGCGTAGGGGATGCTAAAGAGAATGGCTCCTTTTCTGCGTGAAGGGAAGGGGTTTTACTTTGATGGTTCTTGAGAGCCAGGAAGAGGGAAAGATGGAGACCGAGACATGGTCTCAGAGGCCTTACAAATACGGAAAAAAAGAAAGTGTACATCCATAGACACTAATGCTAATGGACACTTATCCTGTCTCTGGCTGTAAATTATTGAGATCCTGCTTCTATCTGGTAATGCAATTTAATCAGAATCAGTTCTACTGCTTTGACCCCATAGGGAACCTTCTGATTTCATGTTTTTACATTTTGTCTAGTCACTGTACTGGGAATCTTTGTATCCAGTCTCCTGGTGGCATTTTGAAGAGACATGTTGTTGTATTTACCTAAAAAACTAGTATCAGAAGGCTACAATTCACTGCATAGCTTTTTCCTGCAGTCCTTCACTTGATGGTGGGCTGAGAGGATACAACTTGTACAGGAATTTGTAGTCCTGCCCTCTGTTCAGGAATTGGAGTGATTGAAAACATCCCTGTGCCATGACTTCCCGAGCAAAATCCCCCAAGGCAGACTACTGCCGAGGGCTGTCCTGTGCAGAGGATCTCTTCCCATGACTCCTGCATCTTGCAGCCTTTTCTAGTTACAGCTTTTGCTTTTATACCTTTGTAAATGAGATGCCTGTAACATTGCACGTTGCCTTCTCGCAGCCTTAGCACTCAGCAGGTTTTTTTTTTCAGTCGCGCCATGGGCCACAACAGCTTTGTAGGCAGGAAGAAACCTGGAAATCAGCTCTACTGGTTGCTTTGCATACATCTATGTAAGTTGAAGGTCAGTTATCGGGACTGTCTAAACACATGACCGTAGCTCCTGGTGGAGGTTTTTTATGAGGCTGTGCAATGTGGTGTAGCATGAGTGCTCACGCTACCTATCCAAACGCTGCCTCCGCCAATGGGAGGTGCACACTCAAGCCATCTTCTGTTATTCCATTAAGGATAGTCACTAATTCTGTGCTATGTCAGCTTATACCTGGAAAACTTATACCTTGACATAGTACAGACAACAAGGAGAGGTGCTTCTACATTGGGCAGAAGCTGAAGGGGTTGATGCTGCTGCAGGTCAACATCCTTTCTGCTATTGAACTAAAAGACACAAAGTCAGAGTGTAGTTTCTGAAGAGATTATTCCACTGTCATGTTTAAATTCGGTGTCGGACGGAGCCAGCGTGCAACAGCATGTTAATGGTGATATCTGAGAAGATCGGTACTATGGTGTACTTTTTACCCATGCTGACTGCGGGGTGAATAGGGCTCATATATCTTTCAGTTCAGTAAGTACCATATCTTTATTCTCTTAGCCTAGTCTGCAGGTTTCTTAAAGGGATTACACTCCAAAGCCTAGGACTTAAAGCTAGTTTTAATGAGTTTGATGAGCCTGTGTAGCAGACTTGCATAGAAGCCTGTCCGTCTAAATAGCATTTTTAATAGCAATTCCCTCTGCTCAGGAGATTAGCTAGCTTAATGCTTTGAGGGCTTCTTCCCCACTGGATGGTGGCACATAAAGACAAGCTCTACTGAACAGTAATAGTCTTTGCCAAAAAATTAGTTCTCTTTAGACTTAAAGTTGCAGCTCACTAGTATTAGAGCTGTCTTTGTTCTTTGTCACCATCAAAATGTGAAGTGTTGAGTGTGTAGGCTAAGTGGTGTTGAATGCTTAGCTGCATCTCTATAGGCTTTTACCATAAGGTTCCTCACCACTGTCTTCTGTGGAGGTTACTACTTGCTGATCTCACATAAGTGATAATTTGCTCAAAAAAACCCCCAGCCTTCAAGATTACTTATTAAAAAAAGTAATCCATGAGTTCATACTATTTACTTAAATTTCTGTTGAAATTCTTTAACTGTGAGCCAGTGAAAAGACATTCAGATGCTCTGCCTATGTGTGTATGTATATTTATGTATATGTACACACATACAAAACTAGTTCTACTTATAGATGAAACTGGTAATGCTGTCTTACAGCAAGTGTGCTACAATATCCCTCTGGTGGACATACTTTTCCAGGAAATTCTGTGTTTCAACAATAGTGTTAGCATATTTTTAGATGTGTGAATACAGGTAAATTAAGTCTTAGAAAACAGCATCTGATAAGGAATTTCTTAGATGAGCAATAGCTGGGTAGAATAGGTAAGTGTAGATGGTATGTTTTACAGGGTATTTGACTCTTAAAACCTGTTGCTGGTCCAAAATTAAATATTGCTGTTCTGTTTTCCAAATCAGTGTAATCTTGGAGCAAGGAAAAAAGATTTCTGCATTTCTTACCCCCCCACACCCCCCCGCCCCCTTTTGACAAAAGACAAAAGAGATGCAACATGTTTTTGCCTGTGAGCTTTTGAAATATTAGAAGAATTTTGGGGAGAGAGATTAGTTGGCAAAGTGCACTCTGTTGAACTGCTGTTCAGAAACAAAAGTAGGTTTTCCTGGGTATGAGTGTTTTGTTATCTTGTTTGTCTGATCATACGTTCATTTTTGTGACCTTAAGAAAGGGATTGTCTTGTCACAGACTGGGATGAAAAACTGCTAACTTTTCCAAAAGTCCCTGTTGTTACAACGATGATCACATACTAAGTTCTGAGACACAGTCAGTTTCTTTTTTTTTTTTNTCTCCTTTTAATCTATTTTTTTTTTTTTTTTTTTTTTTTAAGTACCTGCATGCTTTGGAATACCGTTAAGAGAGGAAGTTGGTATTTTGCAGGTTTCAGGGGCATCATTATCTTTTTTTCTGCACTTACTGCTTTAAATGACACAATCTTTTTAGAACATAGCCTTTTTAAATGCACCACTACTTCATGCCTGTACATGTGACCCTGTACAGTGTGGAGGGGAGAGGAACATGGAAAAATACAGGATAAAATTTTAACACTTATAAGTTGACTGTTCTCAGTAATAGTTCTTTTATTGTTTGTATTATTTTCAGCTCTAAAAAAGCGGGTGGAAAAGTGGGGTTTTTCTCTGTCAATACAAGTAAATGCTAAATGCTTAGATATGGCGCCATATGCAGTACTTAAGAATAAACAGATACTTATGTGCTAATAGCATCTCTAGGTTTCTTTCTTTACCATGATCATTTGAAGGAAGAGAAAATGGCTCACAAGTCTTGACTTGTTGCTGCCAAATAGGAAAGTCTATAATTGAAACTTTGGCACTAGTTGTATGCCCCTTTCATAAGTATTTGCTTTTTACCTTGCAGGATTAAAAAAATTGGAAGCAAAACACAATCAGGTGTAAGAGATGTTATATAAAATCTTATTACCAAATCTGTGCTGTTAAGAAATAAAGTATTTTTATTGAAACTGATAATTCAATTTTACCAATGTACTGCCTTTTCTTGCTCTCAGAGTAGGAAAATTGACAATTAGTATTCCAATAACCCAGTCTTATGGAAAGATTTATCTGCTGTCAGATACATTATAATTTATATATTATATAAAATCTAGTGTGTTCTATGCTTTGATATTCTCCAATGTGGTCTTTTAAAATTTGTGCCAGGAATCAGAATTTAATGTTGGAATTTAATTAAAGTCCAGAACATTGAACAGCTACATTTGTTGACTATAAAAGATAATAAAGGGATAACTATAAATATGTTGTGCTTGAAACATCTTGGGTTTAATTCAGTTATTTAAGACCCTCGGACCACAATAGTATTGAAGTGTCTATTAGTAAAACTTGCACGTTATCACTTGTGTTGACAGCCTCTAGAAGCTAAAAGGTTGGCTTCTAAATGTCAGTGAAACCTGGTTTCCAAATGGCAAGTAGATATCTTTGTGGCTACTATGCTGGTGCTCCCCTTTTCCCCCTGCTTCTTATTCAGGAACTTGTAGTAGCTTCTATTAGGTAAAAAGGAAATATTAACCTTAATATCCATGGG
>VZTL01039872.1:0-17386 GCA_013400535.1 Scopus umbretta
ATATTGAAAACCTCTGGAATACTAATACATATGAATATCTTTGAAGGGATAAAAAATTTCTAGTAGATGCTTCAAATCACCTTCTCCTTAATTTTGCAGTGTAAGGTCTACGTTAAATACCTGATCTTCACAATATGTGACTGGCAAGTTCATTTTCCACTAAGCTTTTTTTTTTTTAAAAAAAAAATTAAAACAGTACAGCACATCAGAAATGCATAGCAAGGAAAATGTGCATGTGATTTAAGTAATCAATTCATCAGCTGCAAAGTCCTTTAAGTAAAGTGTCCCCCACAAAAAAGGAATGCAAAAAGACAGGAATTATATTACTGCAGTATTACAATCATTACTGCAATATTATAATTTCTCCACTACCTTTGATTTGAATACCTGTTCTCTACCTCTCCAAATGAGGCCTAAGATATTGTATGTAAGTTCACCATACGTTCATCTTCCTTTTCATTCTCTTAAGTCTGCAGCGTACGGCAGTACTGGAAAGGAACTAAAATGGCAAAGTGTGACCTTCAGCTTGGATTATGATGCATTTGTGCGATATGTTACTTAATATTCCATGAAAAGCCCAGTGAATCTTTTAGAATCAAATAACTGAAGATGTGTGTTTTCTGCATCGTAACTAAGGTTGCAGAGATTAGATAATGTATTTATAAATTGGTGGAAGCCCTATAAAATCCCTTCCTGAGCAGACAAGCTACCTGTGCGGTATAACCAAGTCTTTGTACCTGCTAGCTTTTTGGTTAATGACTGGCAAGCGGAAGACTCTTACCGTGTGTTAGTATAGACATAGCATTTGAAACATATACAGCTTCCGGAACACAGTACTACAGAGTTTTTTCATCGTAAGAGTTTAATGTAAACTGCAGTTTAAATTTGGAGTAACTTACACTCAAATTGCACTCTCTCAAAATAATAACAAATAAACATTTACTGAATCGAGAAGCATTGAGTTGTGTTTTTGTTTTGCACATAAACATGAACTGTAGCTATAGCTTACTGGCATTTGGAGAATTGAGTGTTCATCTTTCCCAAGATCTAAATTTATTACAGAAATCCTAGCTTTGAAAATGTAACACACAAAGGGAATTTCATCATCAGAAACTGCATCAAAGGTTTTCAAAGCATGCTAGTGATACTAAAGCTGTGAAACATTAGTGGGAAATTTCTGTTTGAATTCTCAGAAGTCCAGTACCTTTTTCAGATAAAACAATACTAATTGTTTTCTAGTTGGGAAAACAACCAAACCATTTCACACATATCACTTGGTATTTTGTTAAAAACTGGATTAATAATAATTGAGAACTTTCATAGTTGTGAGCAAAACATTGTATTGTACATCTGTGAGAGATCTACAGACAATACAAAATTGTGTGAAGGAGTGGAGTACCTGTAAATGATGCATGCGGTGCTCTGGCAGGTGCTGCAGTTGTTGAGGTCTTGACCAGTGTGATAGAAGTTACGCCTGTAATAGACAGTAGTTCATGTAATGTGTACTTATAGATACATTGGCAGATATCTGAATATTTCATGAATAAATGTAATTATGTTCACCACTTCTGTTATCCTTGCTAAAAATTCTAGTATCAAATTACAAATTAGAAGGTTTTAAAAAACCCAAACCCTATGTTGATTTATGTTTTGTCTTTCATCTTTCCCACCTTCATGCTGTTAAGATTCTGGTTGTTGGTTCTTGCAGAATACTTGTTATGAAAACATTTAGACATGCGACTGTTTCTTATAAACACACTTTAAAGTATTTGAATATCCATGTTTTTGATGAAGCGATCTGATCTGTACCCTTGTGCTTTCCATTCTTTCCCCTTTCCATGTTCCCTCACTTGAGTATAAACAAGTCAGATTTTTACTGCTGATTGTATACAAATTTGGAGTGTTGAGAAAACAAGAAAAGCGACTTTCATACTTAACACCAACTACAGTTGAATTATTTTTATGATGGGGAGAGATCTGCATTAGAAACAGTTTGAGGTTGGTGGCTCATTACGTCTGAAGGATGCGTAACACTTACATTTAAGGAGTTTTATTTGAATTAGCGGAGTTCACTTGGTACCAAAATAATTTTCTGATTGCTTTTGGAGTTAAAGTAGAGGTTCTTCACATGTGTTGTGCTACCTCCACAAGTACTTGGAATACTCAGTTTTACTGCTAGATGATTCTACCAAGATGGATTGAAGCTTATCGTTGAATCTCAGTTTGAAACTTAAAGATATCTAGCAAAATTTTTGTTCTCGACCATACGGCAACTAAACAGAAATGGACTAGAAATATTGCTGAATAATCTGACTGTGCTTCACTGCAAGTTACTTTTTGTAATAGTCAGATTTGCCAACATAATTGAAACTTGTCCACTCTGTCATACATAACTACATGCAGGGGATAAGGAAGTTGTATGAAATATTCTATAGACAAGTTATAACTTACGCTTGACACATACTTGGATTTTTCCTGATCCTCCCCTCTCCCCCCCCAAAATGTTGAGGTTTGGAGTTTTAGAAATGTTTTTGCATTTTTGTAATCAGTATGTCTACATGGATTTTGTCTGTTGTGTCTAGCCAACTACAAAGTTGGTGCTAGAAAACCATATAGGCTTTTTGGGTAGAGAAAAATGACTAAGAACAACTCTCTGAGAGAGGGTAGTTGGAGCTCAGTTATGTGGGAAAAATGTTACATGGAATAAAAACTTAGGCGGGCACAGTGGAAATTAACAGAAATATTTTCATGCTAGCAGCCAGATGGACATTACTAGTTAATGTTTCCAGATAAAAAAGGTAATCTGTATAGAGTAAAATTATATGCTAACTTGATTTATATTATTTCAATTATTCAAATGAATCTAAATCAGTATTTGGAGTGCGAGTTGGAGAATTATTTATCAGAAATGCAAGAAGGTAATTTCAATTCCTAGATAAAATATTTTGAGAAAGAAAGAAAGAATCCTTCAAAAAAGATTAATTCTTCTTTAAAGAAAATTGTGGTGTATAAAATTGTAGCTTCCGTTAGTTATATCCTGACAGTTTTTTGCACAGCCACACAAGCCTTTTCTGTCCGCTTGGGAACAAGTGCAAAGGCCTGGTGCTGAGTCACATGAGCAATTCAGTGCCATGTTCTGCGCTATTTCTGTGCAATTGAACCTACACAAAAATCTCAATGCAGCCTTCTTTTTGTGATGTTTGCAGAGTTTGTGGAAATGTGGAAGATATCAGATTTATTCCTTAATTGTAGTCAGTAAATACCATTGATACACATGATCAGATTTGAAAATTAAGGATGCAGTTTTACGCGCAAACTAGCTGCACATAAGTGATTATTCTAGATGCCTAAGGTAGCTGTGTTAAGTATAAAAGTAAATGTATGATTACACGGAGTTCATGTTGTTTTATCTTTAAAAAGTAAAGTAAAATGGAACTTTATTCTCTTGATGCTTTGAAAGATTTATTTATGAGTTTTTCCAAGACAGAAATTATTTGATGGATATACTACATTATCATAAAACAGAGCTCTAAAATGTATCCTAGATGCATTTATTGCAAGTAGGAGCCGCTGTTAATGGTTTGGAAAGCATTATTAGGGTATTGTAAAACCTGTTTTGAGCATAGAAATATTTAAAATTCTATTTTAACCTTGTCCTACAAAGGTGTCCAATCTTTAGACATCAGTTGCATTTATAGCATTATTTTTAATGCATAAATGAGTTGCATAAGTAAGTTATATAAACAATGCTTGCAGCCTTGGCTAATAGTCACTGTGAGAGCATACTAAAAATAAATACAGGTCATGCGTTCTCATGATAGTACAGAAGGCAGTCATTCTAAAACCTGAGACTCTGAAGTGAGTTCTTGCTAACAATCTTCACATACTGTATGTTCACAGTTTTAATCCCTTTTAAGTACCTTCCTCCCCTTCCCTTGAAATCTTCCTGACATATTCACGCTCTTGATATTTACCTGGCATTGTACCTTTTCCTATTCTTCAGGCATTCCCTGTAAGCAGCTATGTTGTTTGTGGTATCATGAAATGTAACTAGCAGTGTGGTCCCCAAATGTCTGCAGATGCTATGCTTTAGCCACTAATACTTTTGCTTGCTTATGAAGGCAGTAAGAATTTACTGAGCAGAAGCACATTTTTGCTGATATAGACTGTTTGAACAGTAGGACTGCTTTGGCACTAAATGCATATCTGACCTTGCTCGTAAGAGATAATTGGTTTGCCATAGGTTTCTATTGTACTACATTAGTACATTAGACTGTTTGGTTTTGTTTTCCTGCATACAGATTTTAGCTAGATGTAGATTGCCAAGTTTTAGGTGTCAGTGGCTTTGTATCTGACACCATAATTCTAAATAAAGAAGGGAGTTAATAAACTACCTCTCAAACTGGGTTTCGTAAAGGCAGTGTCAGCTAAAGCCAAACTATAAAGAGACTTGCTTCTCTGCCGAGGCCCAACAAGAAAAAGGGCATAAGATACCATTTTTGCAAACTCATCTTTAAATGTTGCAGGAAGGATATTTTTCAGTAGCAAAGGTTAAAAGAATGCTAGCATCTACTTTATAATTCTGATGAATTACTAATATTAAAATACACCGTACCCTTCACTGAGGGCTCTGGATTTTTCCAGGTCTTGGATTACATTCAAAAGGACTTTAATCTTCTCCTGGTTCAACTGCAAGGATTCCTCTACAGACTGCAGCCTGCCTTGTAGGGCACAGAGTTCGCCATGTGCCAAATGAATTTGATTTATTTCACTAATCTCTTTGTTGGTTTGTGATTTTATTTCATTCCTTGGCAGATAAGACTTTATGTGAAATCCTTCTAAAGAGCTGTTACACTGGGAAGCATCTGACTGGGTAGAATTTTTCTCGATTTCAGTATTACATGACAGAATAGATTTTGACGCGTTACTGCTGGTCAGTGACATTATTGTGTGATCATCATTTGTTAGTGTCACACAGCTGGAATCTGTTTTGTGCTCTCCTGCCTGTTGATAGTCTCTGAGGAAACAAGGAGATGAACTGTGATTTGATGGAGGTGATAATGGAGTAGTTTCCTTACTGCTTGCATCTTTGCTGGCTACAAGCGACTCAGAATCACTTTTATCTGCTTCACAAGAGTCAGAATGAGGATTACATTCACTGCAGTTAGTAGAATTGCTTAGGCAAGGGTATGCTTTTTCAGAATTAGATGACAGCGTGCTGTTTTCATTATTTTCATTGCTATTTATAACAGAAGAATGCAGTGAATTACTTAGATTCATGGTTGTGTCTGGTGCGTCCATGGAAACATTGCTGTCTTTTGGAAAACTCACATGTATGTATTCAGGCACCTGGGTAGAAACAGTTGTCTTCTCTGATACTGAGAAATCGTCTGAGTGGATAGGTCCATTGCTTTGTGCTTTTGGTGGTCTTTGACTTAACTGACCATCCGCCTCACTATTCCTAAATCCATCTTCCAAATTATTAGTTATTCTTAAGTAACAGAGATCTGAAGACATAATGTCTTGTTCAGAAAGAGTGCTGTTTACTTGAGTAGAATTTTCAGGCTCAGTTAGCATTTCTGTTAATGATTTACTTACTGTCAGCTTTTTCTTCTTAAAAACCGGGAAGTGTTTCCTGAGGCTAGGAGATGTTTGTATGGCAATATTCCGAAGCCCCTTCTGAGCCCTTTGAAAAGATGGAGATTGATGTAGCAAAAAATTATGGTCCCTAAATACTTCTGTTTTTCCAGTTGTGAATGCTATATCTTGGGCAGGATTAGCATCCAGTTCTGTCTTGGTGTTCACACCATCATCCTTGAATCGAACTTGCTGAGATTTGGTCCTGCGGTGGTGTGGCTGTCTCATAAAATCAGCTGAATCCAGACTGTTCCTTTTCAATAGCACTGGGCGCATTTTCATGTTTTGCTGAGCCATTGAATCACAACTTAAAGTCTGTAAGTAACGTGTTTCTTTGCGACCCATTTCATTTGTCATTTGAACTGTATATTAAGATTGTTCCGAAGACGTAAATGAATACTTTATTCCTGAAGAAGCGAAGTTTTTCATTCTTTATGTTATTGTTATGTATATTTTTAACTGACATGCTGTCTTTAGGGGTGCTTTTTCAAATTTAATTGCTGATCAGACCAAGCACTAAGATAAAAAAATTAAATATCAAATTTATCAAATTTATCAAATTTAAGGAAAGATTTTTTTTTTTTTTTTTTTTTTTTTTTTTTCTGGGTATTGNTTTTTTGTAGCTAGGGAATGCAGAAATCCTTGTGTTCTGGAGCTAATGTGATCTTTGTATTACAAAATTGCAACAGGTCGTTATGCTTACATTTAACTAATTTAAAGGTAAAGTTGAGTCTATGGCTTTCCTTATGGCTCTTATTTGACAGTCAGCTCTCCATTAGTGATCCTGCTTTTTTTTATGATGGACCAGTCACATATGTTTTATTTGCATGTTGTCTAAACAACAAGCACAATAACTTTTGGGGGCATTTTCATTTCTGATGCATAGTTTTACTGATCGAATACCAAACTGAATTGCTTTCTTTAGAGAGAGTTTTTCTTCTTCAGCCATCTTTTTAATGTTGCAAATGAAAATAATCTTCCCAAACAGTTAAGTAAAATTTAACCACTTCTGACCAGGCAAAAATATAGCATTCAGTGGGTTTCAGTGAGAGAAGTTATTGATGCGTAGTTGTTACTTCAGTGCATGCAAATACAAGGCCAGTCATATCCAAGGGATTGTTTCATTTGGGGAAGTTCTGTAAATATTTTAGTGTCAGAGGAGTGGTCCAGACCGAATAACCAGCAAATGCAGAATAACAGGAAACGTTTCCTGAAAGTAAACAGACAAAAGGTATAGATGAACAAACTGCCAAACACTGTAATTTTCTTTTGCTGTCTCCTAACAACTTCTCATCTCCAGAGGTTTTGTAACTTCGACAGTGAGATACTTGTATAGAAACTGAAAAATGTTTTATAATTTTGAAGTGCCTAAAGTTTTCTTCATATGAAATACAAAATATGAAAAATTGATATAAAATATTCAGAGTAGTAGTTTTCTGTTTGTGATCAGTACTCATGTGCAGGCCTGAATCTGGTCCCAAATATAGATCTTAAAACATAAATCTTCAGGTTTGAAAATGTCTTGTAAATCTTGTTATGGATGAAATACCAAAACCTGAGCAATACAAGCGTGAGTTCTTAATTTGGAGACAAGTTGAGGTTCAAACAATACTCAGAATTTTTATTTATTTTTTTTAGTTGCTCATTTCAAATATTCAGATTTGAGTACAACTCTTGGCCAAGGAAAAATCAATTTATTTTAAGATGTGATTAATGCAAATGGAACCACCTCTTCAGGGGAGAGGGAATCTCTTTCCCATGCGGTATCAATTGTTTGGGAATCAAGATTGAAATTGGCTGCATGTACGTGTACAGTGTTCTACTCAGTTTGCATGAAGAAGACTGGCCTATAGGATCACAGAATCATTAAGGTTGGAAAAGACCTCTGAGATCATCTAGTCCAACCATCAACCCAAAACACCATGCCTAGTAAACCATGTCCTGGAGTGCCACATTCACACATTTTTTGAACACCTGCAGGGATGGGGACTCCACCACCTCCCTGGGCAGCCTATTCCAATGCTTCACCACTCTTTCAGTAAAGAAATTTTTTTCCTAATATCCAATCTAAACCTCCCTTGGTGCAACTTGAGGCCATTTCCTCTCGTCCTATCACTTGTTACGTGGGAGAAGAGACTGACACCCTATTCACTACACCCTCCTTTCGCGTAGTTGTAGAGAGTGATAAGGTCTCCCCTCAGCCTCCTCTTCTCCAAACTAAACAACCCCAGTTCCCTCAGCCGCTCCTCATAAGGCTTGTTCTCCAGGCCCTTCACCAGCTTTGTTGCCCTTCTCTGGACACGCTCCAGCACCTTGATGTCCTTCTTGTAGTGAGGGCCCAAAAGTGAACACATTATTCCAGGTGCGGCCTCACCAGTGCCGAGTACAGGGGGACAATCAGTTCCCTGGTCCTGCTGGCCACACTATTTCTGATATGAGCCAAGATGCTGTTGGCCTTCTTGGCCACCTGGGCACACTGCTGGCTCATGCTCAGCCGGCTGTCAACCAGCACCCCCAGGTCTTTTTCTGCTGGGCAGCTTTTCAGCCACTCTTCCCCAAGCCTGTAGCGTTGCATGGGGCTGTTGTGACCCAAGTGCAGGACCCGGCACTTGGCCTTGTTGAACCTCATACAATTGACCTCAGCCCATCAATCCAGCCTGTCCAGATCCCTCTGCAGAGCCTTCCTACCCTCCAGCAGATCAACACTCCCGCCCAGCTTCGTGTCATCTGCAGACTTATTGAGGGCACACTTGATCCCCTCATCCAGATCATTGATAAAGATATTAAAGAAGACCAGCCCCAATATTGAGCCCTGGGGAGCACCGCTTGTGACTGGCCGCCAACTGGATTGAACTCCATTCATCACCACTCTCTGGGCTTGGCCATCCAGCCAGATTTTAACCCAGCGAAGATGACAGCTGCCTAAGCCATGAGCTGCCGGCTTCTCTAGGAGAATTTTATGGGAGACAGCATCAAAGGCTTATAAAGGCTTATAAATCTCTGGTTTGTCACATTTGTTCAGAGCTCATCATGAAAAAACAAATATTAAACTTTTTGAGTGACCACTAAAACTTACACTTCTGATAAACAGGACAATAATAAGGTCATAACAACCATATATTACATTAGGAAGACTGGAGGAAAATAAGAGAAAGTATTTTATTATGGAACCAGCTGTTACCAACATTTTACTTGCAAGTATTTTAGTCTTCTTCAAGTGTAATATAAGCACTGATCTCTTTTGTACCCCAAAAAATAAAGCTTCAACCCCTTTGTCACAGATGGCACTTCAGTTATGAGACTGTTTGCCACAGAGACATTTTATTCACAGGTTAAGGTGTAATGAGCATTGACCACTTTCATGTTCTCTGTATTCTATAATAACAGTGTTATTGGTGAAATTTGAAGTGCTAATGAATTATCACTTCAAATGCAGATTATGGATGCATCTCCTGCATTGAGTATCAGGATGGCTTGTTCATAAGTTTGTGCTCAAGGGTACATGTGGATGATTCCTTTCAGCTAGGCAGTCACACCCAGGCTGTTTAATGGTATGTTTTACTGATTGAAGAGTTGTGCAGTGGATGGTTTCCTCTTTCCTGGAATAGGAACGCATGTGCTATGATGTGTTGACTGGTGGCACAACAGGGTGTGGGAAAGACACGTAACAATGCATTGCTAGTGAACATGTGATGTACTAGAGCTGCAGTAAGAAAACATAAAGGCAGTAAAAGTGAAAACTAAGTCTTGCACTTCACCCATGTGAGCAGATAGCTTCACATATGACTAACAATCACATAGGCCAAGACTAATCTTGTTGCTTCAATATTTTTTATATCAAAACGTAAGTTACATTGATGGAATTTTGTTGGCAACCTTTCTGTTACAAATTTAGGTTTGTTATGGCTTCCTGAGATAGGACATATAGGTGTGTGTATGCCATGTATATTTTTTTCAAATTATGTACGTTTAACTAATATGCATTTTAGCCAGGACTTCCCACTCCAGGTTTCTACAGTGTTAAGGATGGTTTTGCTGTTTCTTACCCAAATAATCTGTGTGATAGACTTCCTTACAAATATGAATTCACCTACCCAAATCATCCCAGAATAGTCCAAGCCAAAATTCAGTATATGCAATGAATAGTGCTGGACTAGTAGCAGATTTTAAGTCCTGAATTTCAAAACTCACTCATAAGATGTACCTGTATGTAAAATATCTTTCCTGTATTTTTAATAAGTTATACTAGATCTGAAACCAGCTGCTGGAATAGAATAGAATAGGGATAAGAAGAGACATTTATGCAAAACATGGGAAATACTTGGTGGGATTTTAATAATCCAGCATAGTTTGCTTTTAGGAATACACTGATTTTTAAGACTGGGGCTAAATTCCCAGCATAGTGCTTCCATTATCTTAATGTATCTTTTATTTAAGCATTGCACAAACTTTACCATATTTAATTTACAAGAATTGGTGAGATGAGTGCAGTGGGAAAGATCTTGTTACAGAATACAGCAAACTGTTATGTAGCCGCATGTAACATTTAGGCAATGTAATATAATTTAAGCAAAGTAATAACATATTATTTTATTATTAAGTTTTAGAAGAAAATGAGCGCTAGATGATTTCACTGCAGAGAGAAATGTTGCATAAGATATCGAGGAAACAAATACATATATTAATACCAAATTTTACTTTCATGATATGGTAGCATTAAGTTGCCCAAATCACCATAGTGCTTGTTCACGGGAAACAAAGTATACACAATAAACAAGTCAAACAGTTTCTGCAAATAAAGTTCCGGTGCCAAGTACTGAATTCTTGTATCGTCCACTAATTACTGGAGGCTTTTTACAGTTTTGTCTGAGAATTTATCCAACTATTGCAGTAGCATTCTCCACTTCCCATCACAGCTGCTGTGCTCGAGGCAGATGGTCTACTGTACAAGTTACACTTGCCCAATTAAATTCAGAAAGAAGCTTTAGAAATCTCGGTCCTTTGTGTTTTAAATACAAGTAAAAAACCCTTAAGGGCTTTAGGAGTGCTCTCCACTTCAGCTATGGAGGCATGTGAGCTAGATTCTTGCCTTCTTAATTTGCAAATTGCTATTTTAATTCTGCGTGATTTATAGCTACCTTGGCATCCACTAGTCAAGGCTTTGTTTGAATTATTGTAATGAAAGTTTTGATGCTGTTATTTGTATTAAATCAACCTGAAATTAAAAAAAAAATATAGATAGGAATGCTCAAATATTTGGATTGAAAACCCAAACTAGTGAATTTTATAGGTGTGTGTGTTTTTAAATTAATGAATCAGTGTAACATTGTCAATTACTAAATTTAAATAACATTTTCCCTTGCCCAAGATATAATTCCTCATTCTTTTCTGGCACAGCAGTTGACAGATCTTGTTTTACTCATTATTTCACATTGACCGAAGAGTGAAATATTCTAAGGATCTATTTTATAGAAATGGTTTCAACGTATTAATTTAACTTATGTCACTCATAACAAAAAGCGTATGTAATTTTAAAATGTATGTCTTGTAATAATAATAATAGCAATTTCGTTAAGGAGAAATTTGCTGGGATTTAATGTTTGCCAGGGTTCCGTGACCTCACATCCACCTATCCAGCCTTTTCCTCCCTGTCCCTTCCCTGGGCAGCTGCTCATCAGTCCTGAGGAAATGCCTTGTGCCATGGTTACTTTGCTTAATTGGCACTGGATTTGTTCCAATCTCTTCATTCACTGGTTGTTGAAGCAAGTGGCCTATTAGGTGTTTGATAGTTAATGTTATTTTGAGTTGGTGTATATTTCATGCTCCTCTTTTCAATGTTTTGAGTATGTGAATCTGACTGATAGGTATCACTGCAATTTTTTTTTTTTCTTTTACGCTTGGCTTATACCGTCAAAGCAAATCTTGATTTTTAGTCTCTACATGTTTTGTGCACACACTTCTTAATGGCAATAGTTACTTTCCAGTGTAAATTTATTCTAGCTCCAGTATAATTGTATTCCAGGATGCAATAAGTGAATTGCCTGGAAAAGACGAAGGTGCAAAGCATGCCACCTGAAACAGCAATGGAACTGTTTTTTCAGCCTCAAGATTGTGTTTTTGAGTTCTTAGAAATGCACACACAGTTTAGTTAGCCAGCCAGGCAGAGGAAATTTGACCACAAGAGATGTGGTTTTTTTATAATTCTTCTTATGTCTTTCCTGCCTCTGCCTTCCTGATTGCTTGAAGAGTGTCAAATGCATTTTTTGGTTCATATTTCTATTTAATGACTGAAGCTGTGGGTAGAGGAGCACAGCTGGTAAGGATAAGTGGAGATTATGGGAAACTGCATGAAGTGAAAAAGCATGTAGCAAAGGGCAGTAGGGATTTTGGAGGAGTGCAGATGTGCAATTGTGATGGTTCTGGGGGTTTTCTGCACTTTGTGGAAAAAGTTAAATATTTGACATGGTTTTCAAACTCATTCATTTGCAATGTAACACCTTAATTTTCCATGTTACTAGTTTGCTAAAAAAAAAAGTAGTGTTTTTCCTTGTAGTGAAAGTGTGACATATTTTGTAAGGTTTGCTTTTCTTTTATGCATGTGCTAAAAAACCAAAATGAAAATGCTTGAAAACCAAGTTTGGACAGGCCCTCTTCAATAAATAAAGCCACTAGGCTAAAAGCATTTTGTGAGGGCTTTCAACAGGAAGATCATTAGTGTAATTTAACTTGTACTTTTGAGCATCAGCACTTTAAACTTCCCAATTCATTCTAAATTTTTGCCACTTGCAGATGATCTATCTACCAAAGATTAAAAAGCAGATGAATTCAAGCATTATAGATACAGTGATAGCCGACAGAGCTGTAATAGCAGTTAGATCATATATGCAGACTGAGGTAGTTTTATGTCATGTCTGATTTGTGTTTTATCCTATATAATACAGATTCTCTATTATATGCTGCTAGATGGACATTTTCATTTTAAAGAGTCATCTTGATTTATTTTGTTATGGTTTGTGTTTGATAATAAGCTGTTTCCTAGGTGGGAGAATTATGATCCTCAGTTTCTAACTTGTGTGACATTCACTTTCCCTTCATGTTGCAAATCTCTTGGATATTCCTACCCGGGAACAAGAGGCTGGATGTGTTGCGGCCATTCTGAACTGTGTGCTTGTTAGTGGCTGGATGACAGACTAAACACTGAAGAGAACTCATTTGATATGCAGGTTCAGCCCTGCCTTTCAAAAAGAAAAGTCAGTGTCTGAAATGAAACTTTTTTGATTAACAAGTATGAATTCATGCTCTAAGTGCCTTGGTTTGGATGTCAGTTGTCTGCATGTTCATTTTCTATTTCTGTCAGGAACTTCAACAATAGATGTTGGCCAAACTGTTTAATTTAGCCATCTCTCTACTTTTTATAAAAAACTCGTGTTGGCTTTTTTCCTCAAAATAATGAGAAATGTTGAGGAGAAGTTTAGATATGCTTCTGAAATCCCTGCAGACAAAAGTGAAACATACATAACCAGATAGCATGAAGAGCTAGAGATGGATTTAAAACCATTGGAATTAGATGATGCTAAAAATTATCTCCTTTCCCCTTTTTCTTTCTTTTTGTCACAGTAATACTACCTCAGCTGAACTGCATTGGGTTCCCCTTGTCCCCAAGCCTAAATGTAAACAATAGCTTGAAGCTGACTGTCTTTGTTCTCCCTCCATCTGTAGACCTGAGTCAAGTTTAGATGCTTTGCTCGCTTTCTTCTTTTCAGTGCAGCACAGGTTTTAAAACAGGCGTGTTGGCAAAAATATGATGAGACAGTTTGCTACATATTTTTCTTTTGAGATGTAAAACTTACAGCTGGGATGAAAAAATACTCTATCCAACGTGGTAGCAATCTTTAAACGTATAAAGCAATTTATTAATTTAGTGGTTCTGTAACTGTCAGAATTCTTAATATTATTACCCAAATTTTTCTTTGTTCAGTATTCTCTCAAAGGTAATCTCTAAAGCAACAATTGCAGTAAGTAATTTTAGGATGGATTATAATGAACATCTTACATTTTTAGAACCTAAGAAACCTCAATGGAGTTTACAGTCCTATTTTCTGCAAACTTCTAAGTTCAGTAAGGCCAGAAAGGAATTCATCACAGTCTGGTAGACTGCAGAATGTTTTTTAATATTTTCACCTTTAATTTAAGCTAACCTTCATGTTTGTAGAGGGCTCTTGTATGGTAGCATCAGGTTATTGGGTGATTTTGAGAATCTGGAGTAGAATGATAATAGAATAATAGAATACCATTGTATAAGCAACTTGTAGTATTCTCTTTATATGAGTAGCCTTAAAGATAGAATGAATAAGGTTCATGCTTCATTGAAAACTTCCTATCTTTTTGCATCATGAAAGCATTCCTATGTTCTTCTCATCCTAAAATGTCTACTGAGTATTTTTGAAACATTATTCATTTTCACTATTGAATTAATCAGTGATTTTTTTTTTTTTTTTTTTTAAATGCAGTCTGTAACCTTATCAGTACGTACTGCAAGGCTAATGTTTTGGGGAAAAATAAAAGGTGGAATTGAAGTTTTCATTTTATGAGGGAAGAAAGATCAAATTGCTTCTGAATAGGTTTTTCCTCTGCATATTTTCCTGCATTGTCTCAGGTTGCAGGGTGTTTTCTAATGTTATCATAGACATTGTGATATGGAGCTGGATTTGGATATTTGTCAGGTTAAGTTAGAATAACATCTTAGCTATTCATGCTATCTGAGCCATTCCACATGCAGTTATCTTTTTACACCATGTGTAGCATAGTTCTGCTCCACTCATTTCATGGATGTCCTGGCAACTCCCTAGGCTTCCCCAGTCTGAACTGGTGATGGAACATTTCCAGACTATGGAGTTGGTAAATTGCTGCTGTTGGTTTCACCACAAATCTGTAGGTCTGGAGTTGGTGCCATGTCTGCATTTGAAAAAGGTGGTATTTAATTGTAATGTTCAATCAACAGCTGTAGCTGTAATATGGACACTGTAATTAGGTGCTGTCTTTCATCTGGCACTTTAACCAATTAATTTCACAGTGTTACAGTTTCCAGACTGGAGGTAACTGTAATGGTTAATATTTGTGGCAGTCCATCAAGAGTCCAAGTCAGTCTTCAAAGTACCCCCATGAAGTGCTGAACTGCACATGAGAAATGAAGTTGTGAACTATGATCATGATGTCTAATGACTGGGTATCTTGGGCCCAGACCACTGAATATTTCTTCAGATACATGTTATTAGCCACTGGGGTACATAGCACCCTGTTCAGGTCAGTGTAACAATTCTGTTGGAAAGTTTTACTCCAGAATTTGCTGGGATAGTATTATTAGTTTCTGTCATATCTGAGAACATTTTTGCTGGTTGTCAAAAGGTTTTGTGACAATGTACAGACAAAACTGTATCCCATTTTACAGTTACCCGAGGTACCAGTTATATTCTTTAGGACACAGACATAATTAGCAGTTGAATTATTTTAATAGGCATTAATAGTAACAAACTGAACTTTGGTCCTCACATTTTTATTAGGGTCTTCAAAGGACTGTCTTGAAAATTCTGTAGATGCCTCATTTCTTTTCTCTTTCAAGATGTCCTTTATTATTTTATTCATTATGATGTTACTGAAGTACAGCTATTTCTATGGTATGCTTTGGCTTGTTTCTTGGATTTAACTATTAGAATTTACTTGTGTAGTTTTGCTCCACTAATAATGTTGCTCTAAGAACAGATTTTGAGAGTCCTCACACTAATCATTTTAGTTTGTTTTATTTCACTATTTGCATCTGTGCTGCCAAATATCCTCTATGGTACTGGCCCACATTTTGGCACAGTCTTAGTCCTCTGTTTCCATCTGCGTACGCTGGTTTTAAGCCTAGACCCTCGGCAATGAGGTAGCTGTTGTGACCTCCCAATGGATCATTGAGGGTCCAGTCAAGCACTACAGATGCAGCCACAGTTTTCTGCTGACTCAAGTTTATTTATCCCTGGTCAGGACAGATGGACTGGTGAAAAAACCTGTTGTCAGGACGTATCTTTCTAACAGGTAGAAACCGGGTGCGTTTCATGGAGCTTTTAAAAAACAAAGGAATTGTGAAAAGGAATAAAAGGCAAAGTCAGAGAGAGAACTGTTTTGGCTTCCTTTTGTATTGCTCTACATGAAAGCTTCACTTTTTAAAAATCATGCATAAAAAGCCAGTACATCTGCCTTTACAGGAAAAATAGTACATGCTCCTCAACCCTGCAAAATCCAGCCAAGTACACCTTTATTTTCCTTGATGTGGCCTCCTTAAATATAGTGTAAAGTTTTATGTTTCTGTAGTGATTTTATTCACCTTGGCTAATTTAATCTTTAAAAAAATGGGCATATTTACTCAGAGCTTCAGGCTTAATTTCAAAATGGCAAAAATCTGAAATGGCAAGGTTTTAATATTCAGACTGACAGCTTAGTTGGACACTCTAAACTACATCACTTTTTCCTTGCCTTTTGAAATACAATATAAGTAGTATCTACTGACCAGAGACAGCAACTTTATGTGCTAACGTTAACATGAAAGACCATAGTCTAATTATTTTTCAATCACAACTTCTCTTCAATTTGCAAATGTCAGAAACTTGTTGAGGATGTCAGAGACTCAAACGAGACTCAAGTCATTCCTTTTATGAAGCTAACATTCAGAGGCAGCACGTGGCGATCACAGGTATTTGTTCCTAGCAAAAAGCATAGAGCAAGGGCAGTCTGTCGTGCAGTGAGTGGCTTGGTATGCAAATCTTGATGATTTCACAAAATTTTCTTCCAGAATCTCATTGGCACTGAAACAAAAAGGTGTTCCGTTTTTTGAAAACAAAAACAAAAAACAAAACAAAACCCCCCAAAACCCCTTTAAGACTAGAAGGAAGAAGTTTTAGCAAACAGATTTTAGACAGTGTTTCTTGCAGAAGGAAATAAATGGAAATTTACTTAAAGTTACAGGTGAACTGCAAGGAGACTTCTGAAGCGAATATTTTTAGACAAAAATGGATGGAAGATGCATAGTCTATAAAGTAAAAACAATCCCCGAAAGTGCAAATTTGCAGCTTATTGTGATACACAGGAAAAAGCTGGCAGAGAAAAGGAAAGACGAAGCTGCTGAGATTTTTGTATGGCATCTGTGTACAGGGGCCATTCATTGATCTCCACAAGGAGTCTTACTGCTTTGGGTCCCACAGAATAAAGCAAAAAGCTATTTATGAAGGTAAATGTATTTGTTATAAGAGACGGCGTAATTTGTGTAGCATCATTTGATATCTGTAGTTTTCTCTGGTGCACAGGTTGTCTTGTGTAGTACTCTTCTTTTACTTATTCTCATTGGACAGTGCATGGAATACCCAGTTCCGATTGTGTGCATTACCACAGAAGACTTCTGTGTATGTTCCTGGATGTACTCAAATGTTCCCTACTGTGGTGGTTTTGGTAGTGCAGAATGAATCTTGCTTGAGCACCTTAGAAACAAGGATGTAAGAAGGCGGCATGAACTGTTTTACAAATCCTCCAGGTGTTCTGAACCATCTCAAAGTGGGGTCAAGGTGAATGGAGAGGAGGATCTAACATAGATAAGTAATACAGGGTGGGATGTAAGCTTCTGACTTCAGGAAGGGAACATATCAGTGACCAAAGAGATTATAGGATTTTATCTCTGAATAATGTTACAGCAAGATTTTTGCCCCTGTACTCGGCACTG
>VZTL01039873.1:7084-20010 GCA_013400535.1 Scopus umbretta
CGGGGGGGGCTCGGGGGGGGGGGGGGGATGGAAGGTGCCTCTCGTGTTGGGGGTCGGGTGGGTAACGGGTGCGGTCGAGGTTTTTGGGTAGAGGTGCGTGGGTGGGCTTTGGGGGCCTAATGCCGCAAAGCCCAGGTGCGAGGCCAGTAACTGTTGAGTGACCGTCAGCCTCCCAGGTAAGACCAGTTTCTGCAGTAGCTTCCCTCAGCTGCTGTGGGGCTGCCCTGCTCTCCTCTCACCCAGCTTGCTCGAGAAACCAGAGCCCGAGTATTAAAAGGGAAATAAAATTGAAAGAGAACTGAAAGAGAGGAAAATATGAATGTGGTCGGACCTGGTTTCTGTACTCGCCTACACCTCGGCTGTTGTGCTGGCTGATACCCTGCCCCTGAGCGCAGATGTGCTGCAGCACCTGGTGTGGCTTCTGTTCGCTCTTCGCTTGAAAGTTTGCCTTTCATGCCCGCCAGAATGGTGAGGAGTCTTTTGAGAGGTCAGTGGGATGCACAGGCGCTGTTTTCCATGACCTAATGTATGTATGATACCACCGTTGTTAATGGATTCTCAGAGTATTGCAGATTCCATTTCATCTTTAGTGTCGTGCTGTAAATACGTGAACCTTTACACAGCATGTGATTTCACTGATATTTCCAAATAAGTGGTTTGCTTCTGTACTAATCTGAATTATTTCTGTGACTCAGTTCTTCAGTGATAGTAAAGATTATGTGAGCAGTTACAAACCACAACTAGATATTTTCTAATCCAGGAAGGAAGGTCCCTAGTCCAGAGGAATATGACTCTGTTTTTAGCTGAATAGACTGAATTCGTAAAGAGGAAATATCTGCCAATTTGGTCAAAGCAAGCAAGCAAGCTTTTTATATAAGCCTATTCATTTCTCTTGAAAATCTCACCTGCGTGATCATTGTGAAAACGTAGTGCTGATCTATTTTGACCTGCTTGTGGTTTTTTTGTTTTTCTTTTTAAAACAAAAAAAGAGCCTAGATAACATAAAATTGCTTCAGTGTCTAAATACCTCACCCCATTTAATGTATGCTACTTCTGTTTTTGTGGAGTTATCCCCACCTTGTTGCAGTTTCTCATATGCTGTTATTTGTGGCTGATTAGGTCTAAATGGCCTCTCCTGCTGCTGGAAAGCACCAAAAAAAAGATACAAGAAGGGGTAATGTGCTTTTAAGCTAGTAAAAGGAAGTATGACGCCTTTTGAGCTGAATAAAGGAAATGTACTTCCTGAAAAGACTAAAAAATCCAGATCTTTGAGGCTATTATCAGTGCTTGCTGTTTTTACTGACGTTTTACTTCATGCTTCAAAGAGTAATTCATTCAGCAGATGGGAATCGAGAATAAGGCAAGATTTGAAAGGTGCTTTTCTCTTCTGCAGTTTTGGGTATGGGCTCACTGCGATACCAGACAAATGCCACACAAATACGTGCAATAGATTTGGGATTTTTATAATTTATTTTTCTATGTTGGGTTTGCGTGTGAAGATAGCACTAAGAACCCTCAGGTTTTCCTCCTCCTTTCTCTCCCAAATACTATGATCTCGTACTCTGGAATCACTATGAAACGTAAAGCATCTAGTCCTTGGATGGGAACAGAAACTTAACACCAGGGGTGTCTCACAAAGAACGGATTAGCCCATATGTTTAACATTTTAAATATTTGAAGTGTTTCAAGAAAAACTTCAAGTAGTATAGAGGGAAGGGTGTGAGTTTCTTCTCTCTTATTTTAAATTGTCATGTGTCTTTCTCAGTACCCCTTTTCCACTTACATTAGGAATGTGCTCATCAAAGTGGTCTCTTTGCATGCTGTGGAACGCAAAGCTTGAACTTCCTTGGCCTCAAGTAGTTTTTGAGCTTTAAGAATGCATTTAAATTGTGAAAATGAACTCGTAACTCAGTTCAGTGCAAAAGCATTCTGCTCTCACAGCTGGCTGCAAGTAGATATTAGTCTGTTAATTTCAGAAATTTCAAATTCTGATATTGAAGGAGTGAGTATTTTATATTGGAGATCTTGGACTGTCATTATCTTAAATGGAGAAGTATTTGTGCGTTCTTGTGAGGTGATGCTGCATATCTCCTGATTAAATTACTCTGGTTTCACCAGAGTTCTGATTAAAGAATACATTAGAGATTTGTTAGAGGCTTCACTTAAAGAGGTTTCCTGTAAATTGTAGTCCAGTCCAGTGGGACCTTATCAGACTGCCCCACATTTGATAATAACCTTAATGGTTGTGTTAGAAAGCCTTTATTTAGGAGTGCGTCTGAATGCTATATACCAAGTTTCCACTTTTGGGAGGGTGAGATTATATTCCTTACAGTTATCTTTTTCAGAAGAAGCAAACTTCACCTGTAGATAGGAGGAAAAACAGTGTCCCTGTGTTGCAGTATTCATGTGGCAGAAAACAAAAAGCATCCCTCCTTGGTGTTGGTGTGGGCTTTATTTATATTTTATCTTTAAGAAAGAACAGAACAGGTTTTGCCTCTGGACTGTGGATAAATCTGCAACCAAATTCTTCTGCCTTGATATTGCAGTGTCATATGTATAGATGACTGACTTTGTTAACAGTATGTGTCAAAGTAATTTTTCTTGGTTTTGATGAGTACTTCAGTGTAGTATCCCGAAGCAGCTATTTTCAAACTTCAGGTCTGTTTTTTAAGGTATTAAACCTAAACTGTCAAACTGGAAATGAAACAAACTCAGGAGAAGCATTGAATGGAATTATTGCCCTATTCAGCCACTTTTTAAATGATCCTTCCTCTAAGCTTGTTCCTGATAACGTTTATGAACAGTGTTATAAAACGGCGTAAGGAAATAACTGAAGCTTTGCCTTACCGAAACTGTCGCCTGTGAGTGGCGACCTGAGCAAACGCGCTCCAGCATTCGCTCTCGGGGTCTCGCAGCCTGTTGCGGCCGATACCTTGCAGAACGGAGAGGAGCAGGCGTGACAAAGGTACAGAAAGGTGTTTTGAGATCCTTTTCTTTAAGGTAGGGGTAAAGTCTAACTCTTCCTCTCCTGCCAAAACACACTGGCGGTGGCGGTGTTATTAGGATAAGCACGCAGGTGGAGGGGTGGGTGAAGTATTGCTGATGGCGGTGTTCTGCTAGAACTCTGGTGGAAGAAAAGCGAGTTTCAGCTGTTGTGGGAGTCCAGTGAAGCTTTCTGTTCAACAGCCCTGTTACGAACCATTGTTGCTGTTTTAAATTAAATAATCAGAATTGCAATATTTGTTTTTTTAAAAAGTTTGAGATGTTTTGCAAGCGTTAAGTTTTCTGAAACCTGATGCTTGTCTGTTTTGCCAGCTTGAAGTTGCCACAGACAACGAATATTTGCATCATTCCTGTACTGGTACAAGGGGGAAGGGGGGCGGGAACCCAACCCCTTGCGTAGGTAACACGGAAAGGAGAGCTTTGCTAATGTCGTTATGGTCTGGTTTACTGCTAATAACACCAGCTTAAATTAGTGCGAATAAGAGGTCCTAATAATAAATGGACTTTTCTGAAGTGTTTGTTTATAATTCTGTCTAAAAATCTAACATTACCCCAGACTCTGTGACTGCTTTAGAAAGATCCAGTATCTTTTCTGCTAAATAAATATAAATGAAAAGTTTAAAAAAAAAAAAATTTATTCTCTAATGAATAATAGAAGGTCCCATTAGCAGACTACCTTCAATTATTTATAGATTTTTAGATGATGATAATGTCTCATATAGAGATTTGGAACAACAGAAATTATAAAGCTAATACTGAGAATAAGCTTATTCCTTTGGGTTCTTTAGTTTTATTGTGGTATTGTTGTGGGTTTTTTTTTGTTTTTGTTTTTTTTTATTTCCTACTTCTTGTGAGACTTCCAAGGTACCACCATGGCCTTTGGAGAAATGGGAGAAATGTAATAATATTCTAGATGTAATCAGTGAAAGGTTTCCCATGACGCTGAATTTATGGAGTTGGGCAAGGGGCATCTAATCCTGGTCACTCAGCTGAGCCAAACGATGCTTTTATTTTTAAATGTTTTCCTAATTTGGAAGCAGAACTGAGTAAACTGAATGTTCCCTCTGTAGAGGATGCTGAGATGGTCTTCAGCAGCTGTTGAAGGCCTGCATGTACTGGGCAACAAAATAATTTTCCGAATGTTCTGCGAGCCTGTGTGTATGACTACAATGTCATTATTATCTCGGAGATGAGAGCAAGGTGTCGTTTGTCACTGACAAAAGAATTGCCATTTTTTTAAACGATATATGAACTCCCGTGGAATTACTCATTTGCTAATAACCATTTATACTCAGCACCTGTGAATGAAAATCACATTTTTCTTATCCTTTGTATTAGTAACATTGAAGCTGTTTTTTGAAATTGCCACAATTTGGAGAGAGATCGTGGTACTGTGCTGTTTTATCAATGCTGTTAAATCTTCGTATGGAAATTTAGAAAAAAATGGTTTACAAATCACTTAATAAATCAGTCAAGAAAACCAAGTGCCTTATATCCCAGAAATCTGGAACTGCTTACCCAAACTATAAGATTCTGGTTGGGTTTTGTTGGTTGGTTGGTTGTTTTCCCCTGGTTTGAGATTGGCCAACATTTTACGGATGTCGTAGACATAGGACTGGTTTTGGCTTAAACATAGGACTGGTTTTGGCTTAAATGGGGAGGGACATGGGGGAGGACCAAAGTTTGTCTAACAAGCTTTTTGTATAAATCTAGTTAACAAAGCTGCTCTCAGTTCTGAACATACAGACTTGGTCTGCACTTGTTGTGAAGCTGTTCCTGGCTTGTGGATACCTGACTAGTTGTCAGGGCATAGTTTCATGGTAGTCTGGAGTAAACTGGAATTTATTAGTGAGAGTCACTTTTGTATGATAGTAGGCTGTGCTGGGATAACATACATGGTGCTGTAGCAGTTCATAACTTTGATTTGACTGTCTGGTTGCCTATAAATATTCTATCTTTTAGAGGGTTTTGTACACAGATTTAAATAGTGTGGTTTCACAGAAACAACTCAAGTGTTTGGATTTTTTTTAGAATAGTTAAATGCAGCATTTCTATTGGCAAGTTCTTCCAAAACTTTCTCAAGTTTCATCATATTTCGTTTGGCTTGCATAGACTGTGTTTGGTGTGAGTGATTGTTTCTTAGCTAATGTTTGAAAATTCTTAGAGAAAAAGGTGGAATGTCTATGGTAAGCCTCTTGAAATTTTTCCTCTTCGGAGTTAACCATTAGAGTCTCCTTTAATCCCTGTGTAGCTTGGATCTTGGTTACAGACAGAAGACAGGATTAGCTTCAAAGAAATACCAAGTCATCTTACACTCCAAACACAAATATTGCTTGCTATAGGAATTGAAAAGTCCACGTTCAAGTTGTTTTATTCCGAGGTGTTATAGAACCGGAATATTGCTGTAGTTTCAAGAATGTCTTAAAAGAAGAGTAACCCTTGGCAGCTATGATGAAGTCCATATTTCAAGAGCAATTTGAGTCCATATTATGTAATTTAAATAGGAAATAGTTCATTCTTCATACGATCAAGCAGTTGGAAAAGAGGGGATCTGACTTCTGTATGCAAAGTCTCGATTAAAAATAGCAATCCATTGTGACAGGCGGTCACAGAAATGTATTTAACATATGTATCTGATAAGCCAACTTATCTGGGAGAACTTAAAGTTTAAATAACAGTTACTTTTAACATGCCTATACGTATAATTTTTAATGCTACTAGGCTGGAGGTATTCCTTCATGACACTCCAAAGTGACTGTTTATTAACTTTCCTAAAAATACCTCTTAATTATTCAACAGGTTCATGAACCACCCAGCTCCAGCAAACAGCCGCTACAAACCCACGTGCTATGAACATGCTGCTAACTGTTACACACATGCAGTAAGTACATTTCCCTCTTTTTTCTTTTTGTTTTTTTTTTTTTTTTTTTTCTTTAAACCAGCTGTTTCAGTAAATTTCTGTGGGTTTGATGGCTAAATGCTTACCTTTGCCTGAGTGTATTCATATTTACAACCTCTCTGGCTTCGTTACATAAGCTTCAGCTATAACAGTCCAGAAAATCTAACGTTAATTAGATGGCTAATCACTAGTCCCTGTTCTGAATCTCTAGAAGTCCCAGATGCTTCGTAAGATTCCTTTTCACCAAAGTTAGTTATGTGTATTTAGATGTTTTTCCTCTGTCCCAGCCAAAGGATGACTATGGTAAAGTGACTATAGGTCTAGACTAGTTAGTCTTGCAAGGCAGATTTCCCAGTCCTGTGCTCACATGGTATTTTGTGAATTGTGTACGGGAAGTATAGGAAAGATTTATTCGTGTTAGAAGTGGAAGGCTTCGTAAGACTGTGGGTATTAGCTAGAAGAGGTAGAATGGCTTAGTTCTGATACTTAATATCTATTAATTGATTCTTTGAGAAACCTCCTGTTTTGAAAGAGGCACTAATAATGCTGGCAGCCCTACTAAAAATCCTAGTCTAAAAATCCTTATTTTCATAATGTACGGACCCATACTAGATTTGAATATACAATATGCACAAAATAATTAAAGCAGTCCCTTTTTTTTTTTTTTTTTAGTCATTGGGAAGTTTAATTTGCTGTCTGGCACTTTGAAAAGGACTTAAAAATGTGTGTGTATGTTTTTCAAGATAGCATTTGCCCTTTTGTAAAAGCGGCTTGTGCTTCTCCTCAATCCCGTGTTTAACTCCAAACATCTGAAGTATGTTTGACTTTGTCCTCAGACTCTTATCTCCAGTGTGTCTGAGTAAGCCACAGATATGAATGCTCAAGGTAGTGCATGGGACTCTTCGGTTCTGGAAGGAGCTCTGTTCTTCAAGATCCTTCATTTGTGTTTTATAAATAACCAGCATGCAGCTCTGTGTTGCTGGTAAAAACAGAGTCACCTTGGTTTAAGTATAGAAAAGCTAACTGAAGCTTATGTGTTTTTAAGCCAAGGGCCTCATGTACAGCATTATGCAAATACATGCTTATTTGTCTAGAGAATGAAGCAACATTCTGTTAGTTAGCACAAATATGTAGTTTATCTCATAATCCTTGTACAAATCTTGTTTACTCTGGCCAAAAAGTTAGATTTCAGAATGTCTGGCAGAAGTTGCTGTACTCCTTAGCAATTCTAGTCTTCATCTAGTTGAAAAACAGGCATGTCTTATTCCTGCCCGTTAGCAATAGGTTACAGCCAAGCCATATCAGTATTTTCTGGTGTGCTACAGTTTCTGGTGAAGTTGTCTAATTACTTTCTGAACAGTCAAGCTGTGTGCTAAACCTACCATGAACTGTTAACAGCTTGGGGATATGGAATGTTAACACACCCTTTAGAAGAAAATAAACCGTAGTATAAAAGAGGGATTGCTATTCTTTAAATAAATTTGTATGCAATAAATAACTTCTAATCGAAATTTAAAGCCTTGAAATGGGAATCTAATCTGGGAAAGCACAGTGGATTATACAGAAAAAGCTGGGGGGGGATGCTTGCTTCTCCTCTGTGTTACAGACTGTTTTACTAAACATTAGATGGTCAAGTGGTTGAGTCTTTGCTGCTAGATTACAGTCTGAGTTTTCAATTGGACATTGATGTAATTTCTACGAAACAGAGTTTAGCAATGGCTCTCCACGTATTTTTTCCAGAGCTTTCATAATTCAGAAAGCGGTCAACTTGTATTTTATGAGTGTGGCTGTACTACTCAGTAGGTAGCCCATCTGTTTTTTTGACTTAAAAATACACAGTAGTCAGTTCAGGCAGCTGCTTCAAAAAAATACCAAAACAATTAATGGGGGTACAGAATCCCATGCATAGCTTTTTGTTACAAGACTTAAAAGCTTTGTTTAGCAGAGTAAGGTATCTTCAAATTTCTAACTAGTAAGGCTATTCAAAACGTCTTGATTTTTTTAGCTTTAAATGAAGCACTGACTTGTCTTTAGGCACTAGGAGACAGGAAGGGCAGCTAAGCAGTTGAATACAGAGACAGAAAAGACTGTGTTCGGTGTTTAGAAGAACAGGAAGGAAACAGTGTATGAGATAAGCAGGAGTCTTAAGAATCCGAGTTGTAAGGTAAGCTAAATCTAAGGGGGGGATGGCTCTTTCATCTTGAAACTTTCTAGTATACATCAGGTTTGTCAGGCAAAAGATACGCTCTGTTGTATTTAAACCTCAGAATTTAGGCACTGCTTGCTTTATACTGCTCTAGAAGTTTCTTCCAGCTGCCTTAAAAGGAGGAACTATTCTTATAATAGGTTGTAGTTTCTCTATTCCAGTCTTGGGTTGTGCAGTGCATGGAAAAAAGAAGAAAGATGTATAAATATTTCAAAAATGAGGCTTAGAGCATTTACCAGACCATTTGAGCATGGAAGAAGGGGTCATCAAGATTTCAGAAGGGCTTTTATGATAAGCATGTTTCCATTCTACCTGGCTGATACTAGCAGTTTCTCTGCTCCCTGGGTATTGCACAACCCATGTTGCCAGTAGGCTTCCCACTCCATGATGCTTGTCTCCTTATTTGAGAAGAGAAAATCAAGTAGGGGGACAGTGCTTGACTTCAGGGCTACACTCCTGGAGCAGGCAGCTTGAGATGGGCACAGTCCTTCATGGTTCCCTCTAAGTGTCACGTGAATTTGGCTGCTTCGTTGATCTTTCCATTGCCTTCCTTTCCAAAGAGGAAGTGCCGGGACCATCTTTCTGCTGTTAGTGTTTCCTTCTCAGTGAAAGGCAGCCGAGATCGCAACGGTAACACCATGCTTTGCTGCAGTGGCTTGTGCGCTGAAGGTCATTGTTGCTGACTACCTGACGCTTGTAGCCTTGTGTGCAAAGAAAATAACTTTATTTGGCATTAATGTTCTTTACAAAAGCAAAGTTTTAAACAGATTTTTAAGCCTCTCTATGGGAGAGATTGTCTACAGAAATACAGAAAGAATACAGATAAAATGCTGACCGACGTACCAGTATCCTAAGCAACCCCAAATAGATGGAAGATACCTTGGTATGAGTTAGTAACCAGAGAGTTTAATTTCCCTGAAGTATGCCTGATCAGGTTTACAGCTTACTGTTTCAGCATCTTTCTTTGTGCTTTAAGGCTTTTTGCAGTGGCTGCTATTTGTGACAGTAGGGGTTGTGGTAGTTGGTTTCCCAAAATACATCACATGAGGGTTGTGCCCAAGTCTCTTCTTAATGACTCCTGCCTATAGCTGTAAATAAATACATTTTAGTCCTTTGTCTTCCTTCATATTGCAAAGGGTTTGTAACTTTATGGTCTCATTTTGTTCTGGCATTTCTCTAGAAAACCTAGTGAAACTGTTGCCTGCTCTCTCGTTCTGTAAAGCTCTCCACCAGCCCCATTTTTGATTTAGCAAGTATTAATGAAGGTGCTAAAATTAGTAAATTGGAGCATCACAGTTCTGGTTTTGTTTGTAGTACATTAAGTTGGCGGGTTTGACGATACAGATTTGGAAGAGTTGCACTTCATGATGAAATAAGCAAAGCTTTTTGTGACTTGTAGCTAGTTTTATTACTAGGAATGTTGACAACTTAGAAATGCTGTGTCATTGCTGTGAAATGACACGGCACGATCACACTCATTCTATTAGTTCTGATTCTTTGACTACTTTTTTGGTTAATAACCCATCTTTTAAAGGACTCATTCCTTCTCCATTCTGAAGATTAAAATGCAGTTCTTGCACTAGTGATTTTTTTTTTTTTCAAATGAACATGGGAAAACCTGTCTTGTTTTGTTGACTGGAGTGTTATATTTATTTTTTAAGACGGATGTTAGATATAATGAAGTCCATTGTATCATATGTTATCTGGTATGGCATTGGTATCTAAAGAACTCTTATCCAGTTGGCTGGGACAGCAGGGTATAGTTTCTGGATTTTGTGTTTAGTCTAGCTATTTTTGGTCAGAAAGAGAGTTATAAAACATCTCTTGTTTAGTCTAACTGTTCCCATGATGGGTATCAGGCACAGGGGGAAAGTGTTCCCAAATAGAATACTTAGAAAAAACAATAAATCCTTCTTGTGTTAGTATAGTGCTGTTCCCTGTGAGAAGTAGAATCGTTCTTTAGAGCCAGGATAAGGCAGATAAGAGATTAATTCGGCTTTTCATCCATGTACTCATTTGTAGCTGTATTCTTCATTCTGAAGGTGCAAAGAAAGAGGTCATAAGAGAATTGCTTATTTGTTTTAACCTGTAACTTTATATACAATAATTACTGGAAGAAGTTTGTTGCCAATCGCTGTGTTGGCCTGTTCAAGCGTTACACATCATAGCTTAACTTGTGAAATATTTATTTTAGTAGACTAGTAAAAAGCTGGGGTATCTGTGTAAGAAAGTCAAGTTGTTCTGTGTAATATCTAAATCTAGTTGCCAAAGAGGTCTTCCTTCCTATAAAATGGTCTTAATCAGAGCTCCACGCAGGATTTCTGAGCAGCTCACACCCAGGCTTTTAGTAGGGAATTAGCAGGGATTTGCTGATTTACCTAGTTACTTGTGCTCATGACACTTGGGAGTACACAATCTCTCCGAAACCTTTTAGTTCTCTGTCAAGTATAGTCAAAACTGAAATTTGCACCAGAAATCGGGAAGAAAACTGATGAACGTGGGTACAGCACGACTTAAAGAAACACAGCTAAAAAACTTTCTGGAGCTTAGGATCTTCCTGTCTCCTGCAAAAACTAAATGAAACAACTGCCACGTCTAATCAGTTCCTTGCTGTCTCAAGGGCTTCAGACACACTTTAAACTGTATGCCATATGTCGAAAACAGGACGGACTAATCTCCTGAGGAGTGAAACACTTTAACCTTTCTTGAATTTGGGGGCTCTCCAGGATACATATATGGAAATTTATGGTTTATGATACATGAGAAGCCAGACTGGCAGACTATTTTTGGCCTTAAAGTGCATGAGGTCAACTTCTACAGTCCCATTACAAAACTCAGCAAGTGTTTTCACCTCTGGTCCAAATGCTGTGGATATAGGAATGCCATACTTTTTATTTCCATGGCTGTGCAGCTTTTGGCATAAATGTACTAAATTTTGCAACAAGGAACAAAATATAATAGCAATGAAGCTATAGTTGATGTACTTCAAAAGCCACATTTTTTTGTTTGGTTGGGTTTTTTTGTTTTTAATTCTCTGGATTAACCAACTACTTTTCAGATTCATTCGGTATACTTTGCATCTTCTGCACTGTAGGAGTTGATCACAGACTCAATTTCTTCTAGTCTGTAAGCAGATAAAGGACAAAGACAGCGCAGGCTAGACCAGAACTTTGCACTCTAAGCTATCAAACCTGTAATGCAAAGCAGACTTGACAGATTTGTTTAAACATTACTTGTTCCTAGCTTTATTGTTTAGCATGTGAGACTTGGGTTAAACTACGAAGAATTTAACCTATGAAGCTTATTTACAATTCAAGTGAACAAATTAACATCTTAAGACGCACCAGTAGGGGCCGGAAGGGAACTTGTGCATCATTTATAACTTAGAAGGGTGACAAAGATACACCTTCGTAGTGGAAGGAGATGGGTAGAAATGTCTGAGCCACAGGTTCTTTTCTTTAATACTTTTTGGATGTGGTTTTTTCCTTTATTTTTTCCTAGTTTGTTTTTTTTCTGGATGAGACAAAGGTACGTGATGTAAATTATTCTGGGAAGGACTGTAGTTTTAAACGTCTATGAAGCCTGCAGCCCACTTAGATACTTCATGTGAGCATGCTAATTCCATCGTGATGTTCTAACAGTGGCTGTTTTGGCAGATCTGAATTAAAGCTGATTGAGGGAGAAGTGGTAAGGAAAACAAACTTGGATACACAGCATTAAAAGAACATCATCTTTGTGCGTTAAGAATCTATTCATAAAAGAAGTTTGCAGCTATTTTATTTACGATCTCTAAAACCCAAGTTCTGCAAAACCTTTGCTTAATTATCTTGTCTTCTACTTAACTTCATACTTCTAAATGCTTTATTTTTTCATTTGGGATTTAAGTTTATTTTGGTCTGTCCTGCGCTCCGCCTCTATGCGCAAGAGGTGGTTCAGATCCAAGTCTACAGTGAGATCAAAACTTTTTTAAAACACAAACAAGAATGCGGAAATTGAAACAATACTAAGACTTAGCAAATTCTTTTGTCTGATTTTTGTGTCATGGCTAGAGGAGCTAGTGGCTCCTCCATGGCTAGCCTAATACCACGTGAGGAGAAATTTGTCACAAATGCGTATAACCTAAATGTCTGAGATGCTGTCAAAGTCTTGATGCCTGTGTGTCAGCATACACCTAAATGAAGATCTTGCTCCTGTTAGGAGCATGCCATCAAATGGCATATATATGGTCTTACATGGCATACTGCAGTATTGTTTGCCCTGCCGTTGCTGTACTGTGGCTGGTACTACGTTGGCTGCGAGTAAAGACTTAACAATGGCTTTTTGTTTTCTTTAGTTCCTCATTGTTCCTGCAATTGTGGGTAGTGCCCTTCTCCACCGGCTTTCTGATGATCGATGGGAAAAGATAACAGCATGGATGTATGGCATGGGGCTCTGCGCGCTCTTCATTGTCTCCACAGTATTTCATATAGTTTCTTGGAAAAAGAGTCACTTAAGGTATCACTATAAGATGTTATATTTTCATGTTCTGTGATGTTTTTCCATTGTGTTTCTCGGTCAAAAACATGATTTTACAGAATCTGGAGTGGTACCTTGTACTGAATCATGAAAAATCACTCTTGATTCTGTTGGAAGAAATAATGAGCCAAGCTCATGTACAAACAAACTTTAAGGTCTGCTGCTCTTTCGCAAGGAAAAGATGTGTTTTTCTAGGCCCTAGTGGCTCTTAATCCAGAAGCCGAATGGTAAAAAAAAACCCCTAATCTAAGTGCATGGTGGATATAATCCCATATATATAATATATATGTATAAAATATATAT
>VZTL01039874.1:10149-20306 GCA_013400535.1 Scopus umbretta
TTTTTACTCAACTTAGTTTGTGCAGCGCTGAATTACAAATCCAGTCCTACCTCTCTCTTAATTTTCTGGCTCTTATTTGTGTGTGGGGTGTAGAGTTCTAAGGACTCATGGACAAGAAAAAGCAAACCCCCTTGTCCCCTTCTCCCTCTTGGTCCTTCCTCGCAGACAGACAATTGATAGCTGAAAACGACCCTCTTTTTGCGTGTTTTGAGGAGCAAACGGGACAGATTTAATGCAACTTTGAAAATTAAGCAGTGTGCACTAACTTTTCTTAACCAGCTGCATCTCTGTCACAGAGAAAGGAGCACTAAACTTCCACAGAAGAATACCCCTCTCCCTCTCTTAGCTTCAATCTTCTGTCCAGTTCATAGCTGAGATATTTATAGCTTCCCCACATATACTGCCAGCGTGGAAGGACCCATTTTATCTTTAAAAATTGATTTAAAAATGTGTAAGTCACTTATGAGTTACCAGCGCTTTATTAGAACAATTATACGTGAAGTATTTATAGTGCCTCAGCAGCTAATGTAGGTAACCTGGAATTTACAACCAAAGTTATAGAAGTACAGAAGAGGTTTCTAATGAGGTTCCCCTGAGAAATCAGGGGAGATGAGGATCCAGTGTACTGTAGCTGGTCAGGTCACCGTACATCGCCAGTCAGTCCTGGCAGGATGACTGTGGTGGTGTCACTAATTGAAATTAAAAAGCAGAGAAGACAGTTTACCGGCAGGGAAAACAGGAACAGGATGCGTGATCTTGGTCTCTTGGTTATTTGCCTGTATGTATTTGGTGATTAATGAATGAAACGGCTCTCATTTTGCTGCCTCCCGTCTTGCAGTCCTGTTCTTAACGCAGTGTTCCATAAAAGTGAAAAGATCCACCACTGCTGCTGAAAGAAATCGGCAGCTCCGCTGCCTGGGCCCAACCGAGACCCTGGAGATTGCCCTTCCGCTGCAGACCGGGGCGTATTTTCAAAGTAGTGCAGGGAAAGTTTGCAGTGCTGCACTCTGCCTCTTCCCCGCACAGACGAAAAGAGCCTGGTCTCCAGGGCTGTCAGTCTGGCACTGTTAACGCAATAAATTCCCTCTTTAGGGGGAGAGAAAAAATAGCGCATAGCAATATTGAACAATCCTTTATAGGAAAATATTGTGGGATGTTTCCTCCAGTGCCATGTATATAAGCAAAGTGTCTCCTTGGGATAAGCATCGCTATGGATTATTATATGTTTCATAATTACAAAACCTCTTCCAGCTGCACTAAGATGCTTGCACGAGGGATTTCAATTGTCCTTTAGATAGTAAAATTGTACAGAAAGATACTCCACATTAAGGTGATGAATGTTAATGTGCCCTGAAGAGGAAGAGCGTTTCTGTGAGCGGTTTAGTCATTTTCACCACAGATTGATTCCATCATTTTTTATTCAGTATTTTGATGGCCTGTTGAAATCAATAATGCTGCAGCCTGACTGGCTGGAATGGCAGCTTTCATATAATTAAAAAACTTCAGAGTAAAACTGCCTAGAAGAATACCACGTAGAGGACGTAATTAGGCTTTGAGGGCCTGAGTCACTGGAATCAATGGAATTTCCATTGATAAATCGACTTTTGATAGGGGCCCTAATGCATCTTATAAGATAATGGCACCTTTCTCCAGATAATTTTATGGTAGAGTTAGAAATGTTTTATTTAATGTTTTATTAAGGAAGTGAAAGTAAATACAAGTTAAAACAAAAGTTAAATATTGTAAGAACTCTGACCAAACACCAAAAAGAAAATTAATGGCTAGATCAGGACCAGAGTAACTACTCTAATTTCAAGGGAACGCTGGCTTCCAGCGGCTGAGGAGCTGGACAACTTGGGGTATTTTTCATCTAAAAATCAAGAGTGCAGCGAACGTTTTTCATTTCAACCTAGCAGTCCTTCAGTTCTTAGGCTGAAGGACTTCTGCCTCCGTTAGCTAGAAAGCGATCAAGGTATCTTCCTGCTGGAAGAAAGTTGTCCAACTTTGGAGGCCTCCCTCATTCTGATGCTCTTGGTACTCGGTAGTACAGTCCGTCAGCTTTCACACGCGGGATTCAAGCTTACTGTTGTTCAGCTATTCTGAGCAACATTTCCCTGAAATGTCAGAATTTTCCTCCAGTCTGGTAGAGGGTTGTAATATTTCACAATAGTAAAACCCATCTCTAAAGGACAGAGACCAGCAAAAAACTGCTGCTGAGGCCAGGTCTTTAATTAAAAAGGTAGAAGAAAACTAATGAAAAGCAGAGATTTTCTGTTTCTTTCAGCTGAAAGTGTTCTTCGTGAAAGATTCGTTACATATTGAACTTTTTTAAGACTGGAAACCCAGCTCAGTCCAGTCGCGGCTTTTCATGGCATACAATTTCACTGGGTGAACTGCAAGCTGATTTCACTGGAGTTCCCAGCTCTTTCTTGACAGCTGTAGTTAAACTGATGAGCACATGAGGCTTACACCTGGGGAATTATGGATTAGTCTTGTTTGTAAGGAAGCAAATATAAATTAGTGTGTTTATGCTACTTTTAAAATGCTTTTAATGAGGAATCATTTGCTATTCAAAATTTCAATCTATAATAATGCCATAACCCCGCTGAGCTGATTATCGTGTGCCTTCCTTAACACCATTCTTCAACCGGGAGACGAGGGCAAGTCGGTTGTGTTAAATTCTTGCGTATGTACCGGTATCTGACTCTCTAACGCAACGGGGCAAGACACCCTGCTTGACTGTGTGTTGTGTTTTTATTTTGTTCTGTATTTTAGATGGAACTGATCTGACTTCCAACAGGTCTCAGGAGCAGCCTAACTGTCTTCGCCAGTAAGAAGGCCTGGGGTCATCATGGCAGCAGGAGTAGCAGCATGGTTGCCCTTTGCCAGGGCAGCCGCCATAGGATGGATGCCGGTGGCCAACTGTCCCATGCCACTGGCTCCAACGGAGAAAAACAAGAGGCAGGATGAGCTGATCATTCTCAATGTGAGTGGCAGGCGTTTCCAGACCTGGAGGACTACACTGGAGAGATACCCGGACACTCTCCTGGGCAGCACGGAGAAGGAGTTCTTCTTCAACGAAGACACTAAGGAGTACTTCTTTGACCGGGACCCTGAGGTCTTTAGGTGCATCTTAAATTTTTATAGAACTGGCAAGCTGCACTATCCCAGGTATGAGTGCATCTCTGCTTACGACGAAGAGCTTGCCTTCTATGGGATACTCCCTGAAATCATTGGGGACTGCTGCTACGAAGAATACAAAGACAGAAAGCGGGAAAACGCGGAGCGGCTGATGGATGACAATGACTCAGAAAACAATCAAGAAGGGTCCATGCCATCCCTGAGCTTCCGGCAGACCATGTGGCGAGCCTTCGAGAACCCCCACACCAGCACCTTAGCCTTAGTCTTTTACTATGTCACCGGTTTCTTTATTGCTGTCTCTGTGATCACTAATGTTGTGGAAACTGTCCCTTGTGGCACGGTGCCTGGAAACAAGGAGCTTCCATGTGGGGAAAGATATGCTGTGGCTTTCTTTTGCTTGGACACAGCTTGCGTGATGATTTTCACGGTTGAGTATCTGTTGAGACTCTTTGCGGCCCCAAGTCGCTACAGATTCATTAGAAGTGTGATGAGCATCATTGACGTGGTGGCCATCATGCCGTACTACATTGGCTTGGTGATGACCAACAATGAGGATGTCAGCGGAGCCTTTGTGACACTAAGGGTTTTTAGGGTTTTCAGGATTTTCAAGTTCTCTCGCCATTCCCAAGGCTTAAGAATCTTGGGCTACACTTTGAAGAGCTGTGCCTCCGAGCTTGGCTTTCTCCTCTTTTCCCTCACTATGGCAATCATCATCTTTGCGACTGTGATGTTTTATGCAGAGAAAGGGTCCTCGGCAAGCAAATTCACCAGTATTCCTGCTTCCTTTTGGTACACTATTGTAACCATGACAACTCTGGGGTGAGTATTACTTTTTCTTTTACTGAGCAGCAGGCAAGCATGTACTAGGAGCTTGACTTAGTTACTCCTAAGCATTTTCCTGGCTGCATGTTTGAAAAGGGGCTGGAACTGTTAAGGGCTTGATTGTTCTTTGCCTTACAACTTCTGCAATTTACGCTTATGTGAAGTTGTATAAAACAGAAAAAGCACTTACACCCACTTGACAAATGCTTGGCACAATGGTAAATGAGTGCAGGAGGAGCAAGGCTGTGGAGTAGCAGGTCCTGTTTCGCACTCCTTCTGCAGGAGAGGAAACTTAACATGAGTGCAAGGGAGCTGGCAACTAGAGCTTATGGTTTTTTCAGACGTTCATTTCAGCCATAGTTTTTACACAAGGTTGCTGATGCGTATGTTGTCTCTTTTCGCGATGTTGGTCATTGTTTCTTCACTTGACATGCCAAGAATTATAGATTTGCTGATATAGTGGGCCGCTGTACTCCTGAAGATACTCAGCGATCTCCAGGACGTGATCTGTTTTTTAGTTAATTGAGCAGGATACGGGCTTCTTGTCTGTGTTTAGTTGTGAATTTAAGAAATAATGAGAGTATGCTGTAGCAGTTGCAGTAGCATTTCAAACATTTCCATGGACAGGTACAAAGATAATGACATCAAAGCAAAGGCAATGTAGCCTGGAGGGCACTTTTCCCCCTTATATTTCATTTCTGTCTTACAGTTGTTTCTACTGGGATTATAGATTTGAGCTTCTGTTGCTCTGAACCAAAACCCTTGTCAGCAGAATGACCAAGCCCTCACCCTGACGGGGTTATGTAGAAGAAAGCAGGCGTCACAGGCTGCTGCTTCAGGCAGTCACAAAGTTATGATCGAATGCAATCTCTTAATTCCACAGATCAGAGCAACATACTAAGTTTATAGTCACTTTGCAAAGAGTTTTCCCACCGGACAGTTCGCACAGTTTAATATTCAGATGTAGACAATTCTCATTCTTGTAATATGGTGACCACTTTTTCTCTAAACTGCTTTTGATTTTAAACACTTCTCTGTGCCTATTATACATGAACAGGCTCACAGTAGCACTTTTAAATTATTAAAATCATAATTCAGCTGTCAGAAAGGCGCAGAATCTGAGCATATGACAACTGCAAGTCTGAATTTCTTCATTAAGTGAAAATGTAGAACCTGTTTGTCATAGTCACCAAAAGACCTCTTTTTCCTCCTTTTTTAATATCTAAGCAAAGTTTGCAAGTTTGCGTGGCAAAAGCTAAGGTCCTTACCCTGGAGAAGAAGTCAGTGCTTGCTTAGAAATCGAAGCTGGGCTTTAGATCGCAGCACTCCCCCGCCCTGCGGTTCAGCTTCCCATACCCTGACTGGTCCGTAGTGGTCGGCTCCCACCACCGTATCCGAGCAGCTTCGGAGGGCCGCCTGTCCTGGTGGCTTGTTCGCGCATCTTCTCCACAAGGGGGAAATACATGAAAATGCAGTTCTATTTTCCGGTTCCTGAATACTAAAGATTGCAGCTATCTTTCTATCTACACACGCTCATGCACATTCACACGCATGCTGTTACATCTTTGAGACAGGAAAGCTGGGGTCAAGGCAACGTTCAGTGTTGCTGGGGAACAAACCTTCTTTGTGAAATACATGCAGAACGTGCTGCAGTGCAATTAAGTCTATATTCCCGTCAGTGCAGTGACTTGGTCTTGTTCTCTTTCCCTTCCTTTCTGAACACATGGATAGACAAACCAGAGTGCTCCTGAGGACTTTAAAGTGTTCTCAATCTGTTGTAATCACAGAAGTTATTGATGAATGAGTGCCTTTAATGAGTTGACAAGAATTTAAAAAATTATACATTTAAACATGGCTTTCTAAGACTTGGTTGGAGAGGGACCTATAAAAGCTTTCAAGTTTAAACTTCTCGTAATACTGATTTGGGATTTGTGTTGCAGGATTTTAATTAAAATAGGTGTGGCTAGCAAATAGTCCATCAGCTAAGTTTAGTGTCGTATTGCAGACTTACAAGAAACTCAGAAACCTCGAGGGCAGCAGACCCCAAAGATCCCCTGTGCTCTCTGATAACACCTATCTGCCTACGACCCCATTCAGCAGGTACCCAGCGCTTCCTTATCCAAGCACCCAAAGTCAAACACTCTCCTCTGGCTTGCCCAAAACCTGGGCCAGAAAAAAGTTGCTACTGTGAGCCATAAAAACCTAATTCCTGCCAGACCAGCTCCGCAGAGCCCCGGTCGGACGCCCTCGGAGAGGCACTTTCCGGGCTGGCTGGAGGAGCTGGTCAGGCCGGTGGTGGGGTCCCAGCTGCGCGGGTGCAGGAACAGCACTGGTGGAGCAAGGCGCCGGTGGTGCCAGCCCCAGCCCCTTGGTTTGCGCAACAGCTCTTACCCAGGGCTTGGCATCACGGCACAGAAATTCATTAACTCTAGAAACGAAACTTTTGGCGCCAGGTCATTTCCACCTTCCTGACTCCCACCATGTGGTGTGGGTGGTTAACACTCCCTGCTCCCCTTCATTTCCCCATAAAACCTTTCCGTTTCGACAAATTGGCATTTTCATACATTATTTCATATACATCTCTCTTCAGAAGTCATTTCAATATGTTTGGAAGGATCTTGTTACTAATGAGGCTACTGGCAATTCCTACTGCACAGACGTTGCCAGAAACGCAGCCAAAGTCTCTAACGTGCTTCTTAATACATCAAGACTTTGCCTAGCTAGTGGCTGCCAGTTCGCTGCCTGCATTTCAGCAACGCTCAGAGCTTTTACAAACACCTGAAATATTATTTGCCTTTAAAAATTCAGCCAGCATTGAAAACAAGGGATTATAAAGCGCCGTGGTTTTTAACTCACCTCTATACGCATATGTATGTATATTTTGTTTTGAGCGCCGAAACATTTAAATCCAGATAAGCAAACATTTCCCTGACACTGGAATTCCACCATTGCTTGTGACAGAGTGCTTTATAAAAGTGATTTGGAATATGCAGGATAACTTTTCCCATGTTATTAAGACATGAACAAATTAGCTCCATGTATATAACAGGGAAAGTTTACTTACAGCAAACAAACAAGGCTAGCATTAGGAAACTATTAACTCTCAGCTGCCATTATTCCAGATTCCCACGTACCTTTAGGATACAACTGAATTTCCAGATCGACCCATAAATGAAAGGCAGTAAAAAGGCATTTCTTCTTGAAGGTGAAGCACTGCATAAAATAGAGTAAGCGCTGCTTTTGGTGGGGTTACTACGCAAATCAGTTTTGAGAAACCCAGGATGACTTGCAAGATCCTTAGGTAGTTAACAACCCAAAGAGATAGGTACAACATTTTTATTTTTTTTTTTCTGGAATGGGAAACAAAGCAAAGGAATTAAATTATACTGACCCTGCATCTCTGATCCCTCTGCCGTGCTCATCAGCCCTGGTTTTAATTTAGCATGATTTAAATTTTGCTCAGGAGGTTTTCTAATGAAAGCATTATTCTTGGGTGCATCTTAAATCAATCTGAATTACTGAAACAACTATTCAAAACGAATTCAAAATCAGCTATCCAATTCATGCAGAAACATTTTTCTCAAGAGGCCAACAGCTACCCATCTCCTCTCTTGCCCTTGTCTAAAACACCAATACAATACATATTAGCTTTGCCAGCACCCTCTCTTTGTTCTGCAGGAGGTTTTGACCCCCAGGACCCTCCACCTCAGAAACGCAAGCGCTGCCGGAGCACGCTGCTGGTTCCCATTGTCAGCGTGCACAGCCCTGTCTTGGTTTTTAGCTGACTCGATATGCAAAGGCCGTCAGTTTTACATCTACATAGAGTTTAATTATCATAAATTTTGTTACCTTGTTACCAGCGCGTTGGTTTTATTTACTTTTAAATAGCATTTGGTTGTGGATGGGGCATGTTTCCCTGCCCGTCAGCGTGCAGCACAAACACGGCTGCGGTATGAGACCTCTTTCACGCTGCTAAACCCCACGCTGTTTTTGCCCAGAGCGCATAGTTTTCTAATCTTTTTATGGCTGTTTTCATTTCACCTGACAACAGCAGTATGTTTCAGACTCTCGGGCAGCGTCCGCGACCCGCAGCGGATTGTAGCTGTGGTGAAAATGTAAGTGCCACATCTGCCTGCACCATCCCGGGGCTCGGAGAGGCTCCCGAGCGCCCTGCGGGGCATCGCAGCCGGGCTCCCCACCGGTCCCTGGCCTGGGGGATGCCGGAGCCAAGCCCCGGCACCTCGAGCAGGTGGTGTCAGCACCCCCATCCCCGCCACAGCCGGGAGCAGACTGGCCACGGAGAAGGGTGAAAAACCTGCAGCTTCCCCCTGGGGGGAAGCGGCACTGAGATCTTTGGGCCATTTGTGTCGAGAAACCAGCAGCACCGCGGGCCAAGGAACGGAGGTCGTTGATGGATTTTGTTCTGGTTTGAGCTTAGGGATATGCTGAGGGATTTTCTATCACCTAACGAAGGCTGCGCTCCCACAGCTCACCGCCCTCGGGGTGGTCCTAGGAGACTCCATCTTCTGCCTGACTGTCTCCCTTACAATTTGCAAGAACATAATGGTTTCGAGATCGCTACCCCTCCTTCAGGCACAGCTGCACTGGTCAATGAGTTTGAAAGATACACATCAGTGCACTTGGACAACACAGTCCTAGCTATATAACTCATTTAAGGAACCAGGTTAACACTAGGAAGTCAATAAAACAGATGTGCTGGCCTGGTTATGTCAACAGCCTGATCTGGAGCACGATCTGAAATCTCTCACAGTTTTTATTAGCCGAGTGCTAATAGGAGAGCAGGTTTTGGGGGATAGGGGTCTATTTTGGTTTGTCTTGGTTCAGGCAACACCCTGCGGTGCTGCAAAGCGTGCGGCAGAGCGAGCGCGAGAACGGACACCTGATCAACCCCTCCGGAGGGCACATCGTTCCTTGTTGCACTTACGTCTTGGGCTTCCTTTTTCACTGGAATTCAACCATGGGCAAGAAGGGGGATGAAATTTAAGTAGTGAAATAGCACGTGAAATAGTTGCTGCCAAATTGTTGACAGCTGGACTAGCATGAACTTCTTGAATAGTGACCGCATTTCTTGCAAATGCTGCCAGCTACCGTGTGAACAGAGATCTCTCTGCAGTTATTTCTCCAATGCAAAGTACTGAAACCACTCAAGCTGATAGTAACCTTCATTCACCCTCCTTCATGCAAACTAAGAGGAGTTTGCAAAGTAAGGAAAATAATAAATCATCTCTGGAGCGCTGCCATTCCCGGCTTCTCCGGGAAGATTGCCGTTTGGCCCAGTAATCATATTGTGTGTGTCGGTACTTCAGTAACTGCCATTAAACTGAATCAGAAAAATTGCTTTAATAGAAACACTACTTTGCATGTTTAACGTCATCAGTGGCAAGATGGATGAGATGTGGGATAGTTCCTTTGTAAAGCGAGGCGCTAACATTTCATTGCGCTCACCGTTTCCCCCACAGTCAACAATTCTTCTGTCCACAGGCCAAAGAACTGCTTGAATTTAATATACAGAAAGTCCAATCAAACAATGAATTGATGGAGCTACACAAAGAAGCCATTTTCTTGAGCTTTCATTCTCTTGACTCTAGCTTCATCTTATATGAAATGTGTTATCAATTTTCTTCTCCTAATGGATTTACAGATATTCTGTGCAAAATGTCTTTGTACTAGAAACTATAGGTGGAACCTCTTCCCTTCGCTATCTTGATGTAAATCTCAGGCAAGCATCTCATTTTTGAGCTATCTGTATTCACCAGAACCCCAGAAGTATTAAAATACCTTTATTCATTCTCAGAGCAAGTAGAATTCACTGCATTTTTCTCTCTCTCAAAAAAAAAAAAAAAAAAAATTATTTGCCCTTAGGAAAATTTTTGTGTCTTTGNAAAAAAAAAATTATCTGTCCTTAGGCAAATTTTCGTGGCTTTGGATATTTGTAATGATTGCGTGTATGTGCAAACAGACCATTTTTAATGTGCAAGACAAAATACCTTTCCTTTAAGGTAAACTACTTGTGTGAGAAGTAAATTATTTTGAATAAGGCCAAGTAATGGTGCTGGCTAAAATTACAACATGACTGCTAAATTTACCAATGGAAACCCTGGCAGAGTTGCATCTATAGCAACTGATTTAAGACATTTTTCTAAGCTCCTCTTCTTTTTTTTCCCCTTCCTTTC
>VZTL01039912.1:9106-25045 GCA_013400535.1 Scopus umbretta
AAAAAAAAAAAGAAGTTTCAAGAGTTTTGTGCATATTGGTATGATAATTTTGGCATACTTCTACTAAAAAAATAAAATACCTGTCTTGAACTAGCATGAATATAAAATATACGTGTATTGTATGGAAAAACACAGATTGGTTGCAGCAAGAAAAGCACCTATTTGTCAAATAACTAAATAGAACAGTGACATTCTCATAATCTTAGATTAAAACCACAGACTGCAATAACAACTACTATATAAAAAGGTATGAATATCAAATTAATTAAGCTTGATAAGAAATACTTTAAGGCTCCTCCATCTTCAGAGTAGAGATACTGCTGTGGTATGCTCCACTACTGAATTATCTTAATGGCTTATGTTATAATACTCATACACACAAAACAACTAACTTTTCCCCTTCCAGAAACCTAATGTTTTAAAAACGGCAGACACTTATATGCCTAATTAGCAATATTTTCAAAACATTTAAAATATAAATACCAGTAAGACCCATCAACCCCAACATCAATATGTTACTCTTAAAGTCTTCTAGTTTAGCTTACAGGTCAAGGAAGCCACCACTGCGACATTTCACACTAACTGGGAAAACAAAGTATGGGCTCTTCCCCTCTCCATTACTAACTCAGCATTGGTACCCGCTGATTTAATACTGCTTCCAGCAGCATTCTGCTTGAGAAACTGGCTGCCCATGGCCTGGACAGGCATGCTCTTTGCTGGGTTAAAAACTGGCTGGATGGCCGGGCTCAAAGTGTGGTGGCGAATGGAATTAAATCTAGAAGGCAGCTGGTCACAAGCCATGTTCCGCAGGGCTCAGCGTTTAACATCTTTAACAATGACCTGGCCAAGGGGATTGAGTGCACCTATAGCAAGTTTGCAGATGACACTAAGCTGGGTGGAAGTGTCGATCTGCTCAAGGGTAAGAAAGCTCTGCAGAGGGATCTGGACAGGCTGGATTGATGGGCTGAGGCCAACTGTATGAGGTTCAACAAGGCCAAGTGCCAGGTCCTGCACTTTGGTCACCACAACCCCATGCAATGTTACACGCTTGGGGAAGAGTGGCTGGAAAGCTGCCAGGCAGAGAAGCATCTGGAGGTGCTGGTCAACAGCTGGCTGAACATGAGCCAGCAGTGTGCCCAGGTGGCCAAGAAGGCCAACAGCATCCTGGCTTGTACCAGGAATAGTGTGGCCAGCAGGAGCAGGGAAGTGATCGTGCCCCTGTACTCGGCACTCGTGAGGCCACACCTCGAATACTGTGTTCAGTTTTGGGCCCCTCACTACAAGAAGGACATTGAGGTGCTGAAGCGTGTGCAGAGAAGGGCAACAAAGCTGGAGCACGAGTCTTCTGAGGAGCGGCTGAGGGAACTGGGAATGTTCAGTCTGGAGAAGAGGAGGCTGAGGGGAGACCTGATCACCCTCCACAACTAACTGGAAGGAGGTTGTAGTGAGGTGGGTGTTGGTCTCTTTGCCCAAGTAACTAGTGAGAGGATGAGGAATAATGGCCTCAAGTTGCACCAAGGGAGGTTTAGATTGGATATTAGGAAAAATTTCTTCACTGAAAGAGTTATCAGACAGTGGAACGGGCTGCCCAGGGAGGTGGTCAAGTCACCATCCCTGGAGGTATTTAAAAGATGGGTAGATGAGGTGCTTAGAGTCATGGTTTAGTAACAGACACCTGGTTGGACCCGATGGTCTTAAAGGTCTTTCGCAACCAAATGATTCTATGATCAGCTAAGTGCAAAGACCGGAGCACTCAAAATAATTCTGAAGTTCAGCATTGTCACAGGTTTACATTAATAAAAATAAATCTCCGTGCCACCCCTTTGAAGTTTGAGTTTCATTGCCCACTCCAAATGTGTCACTCATCAGCTCTCTGTACACTTTGATAACAATATTTCATTGGCATATTTTTAAGTTTTAGTTTGGTTTGGTTTGGCTGGTGTGTGTGTGGGGGGGATGTTGTTTTTTTAAATGTTCTGTGCACCCTACAGCATGTGCCATTTCTCATTGCTCTGAAGAGATTTAGAAGCATATTACTGTCATTATCCTTTGCTAAACACATTCAGAACTAAAGTCAAAGTACTAATTTTTCACAAATAATCATTTTAGGGGACAAATGGCTGGTGATTGATAACAGGTATCTTTATTGAAAAAAGCAAACAGAACCTGATGCTTGACTGTAAAGAAAAAAAAAAAGGCTAGTTTATCCCCAGTTTTGGAAGCTCTACCTATTTAATTAAAACTAGTATAGCAGAGGAAGAAATCAAGCAAACCATTCATAAACCAGAAGATATATACCATTTTTTCATTCCTAAAAGATAAAAACCTTATAAACACTGAGTGTTAAGTAAAATGCACTAAACTCTACTAAATTAGGACACACAAGGAAATTATGACAATTAAGAACTGTGTGAGATATTCTGCTTTCCTCAATGACGACAAACATGCGAGTTAACTTAGAACTTTGACAGTCACATAATTAGATACTCCTGACCAATATGAGAGAATTATAGATTGCAAAATATATTTACAATTGCAGAAGTGTGAACTTCATACATTTTCATTTCACTTCCATGGACAAAACAATATGGAAGAAGAAATAATCAATGCTGAATAATTAAGTTTTCCTAATCCCTCCTCAGACCCAGAGACAATGAAAGCGCAGCTATGCTTTCAGAGCTTGGCAGTCATGCTTTCAGTCCTATTGCCAGTTTCATACCTGAATGAAGACAAGCCTACCTCTTCTTAGAAGCCTTTTTCTGCCATTTCTCTCCATTTTCTCTAGCTGAAGCGGCCTGTTCTACAGAAGCTGCTTGCCCCTTGCCGTACAGGGAAAAGTGCTAGGCCACTCTACATTTTCTAAAACTGAAAACAGGTGGACTACAAAAAGGAAAACCAAAGAAACAAACAAAAAAAACCCCAAAAACCAAAACCCCTTCTGAAACCCACCCCTAAAAGGAAAGCCACTCTTTCCAAAAGGGTAGAGAGTACCTTCTTTCATACGAGAGGCAGTTATTGCACAACTTCAGGAAAGGAAGGTGGACAAGCACAAATTCTCAGACCTCCTTCCTGAACTGCAGCAGGCCAAGGAATTGGCATAACCGTTAAATGAAAATGTAGAAAAAATATCTCTGTTCAGCAGCCAAGTGAGAGTGTGCTGCCTGGGGCAAAGGAAATGCACAGCACTGCATAAGAGTGCCTGATTCCTTCGAAGTAATCAAGTCCAATATGTTCCATTTCACCTCGGTGATTTTCTTCCAGGACTGAAGTTTTTCTCACCCTCACCCTTCATTCAGGTTAAAAGAATGGATAGAGTCAACATATCCAACCCCCGAGAGTCTCATATAAATAAGCGTGAATACACATATACACACACGAGTGACAAAACTAGAAAATTTTTTATCAGTCTGTGTGCGGTTATCCCTACAGACATCACCTGCTCAGTACAGAAAATGCTTTTAGACAATTACAACAGANTGAAGCGTGTGCAGAGAAGGGCAACAAAGCTGGAGCACGAGTCTTCTGAGGAGCGGCTGAGGGAACTGGGAATGTTCAGTCTGGAGAAGAGGAGGCTGAGGGGAGACCTGATCACCCTCCACAACTAACTGGAAGGAGGTTGTAGTGAGGTGGGTGTTGGTCTCTTTGCCCAAGCAACCAGTGATAGGACGAGGGGTAATGGCCTCAAGTTGCACCAGGGGAGGTTTAGATTGGGTATTAGGAAAAATGTATTGGAACCGGCTGCCCAGGGAGGTGGCGGAGTCCCCATCCCTGGAGCTGTTCAAAAAACGTCTAGATGTGGCACTTCAAGACATGGTTTAGTAGGCATGGTGTTTTGGGTTGACGGTTGGACTAGATGATCTTAGAGGTCTTTTCCAACCTTAATGATTCTATTCTAATCTATCTTTGCAGAACAGCGAAGTATGTAACAGAACACCATAAAAAGAAAGATTTCCTTAGTGAAATTAGTGATCACTTTATAAAGTGTCAATGGAGAAAGAGTATCACCATTTTTTATACAAAAATACCAATTACTTGAATTACTAAAGTGGGTCCAAGTAAGAAGTCTCTCAAATTAATCACAATGCACAAAATATTTTCTAACTGTAGCTACTTTAAACTTGCTTCTCTTCTAGGGAAAATGCTTGTTTGTGCCCTACTGTCAGTAACACACATTGACAGTCTCAGCACCTTTAAAAATATATACCTTTCTTAAACTAAGTAGGCCTTGTGGTTTCCATCTCACTTTTAAGAAAAAAAAAAATCTATTTCACCGAAAGTACCACTCATGTTCCTGCCACCCTATGCATGACTTTTTAATGCTAGTCCTAGAGTCTTTGAGAGAACATCTTTTCAATGTACAGCACCGTATATTAAGGATTTCATAAATATAAGCAGCAGGGCAAACGACATTTTTTGGCTATACGATACTTTGATACTATGATAGCAGTCACATCAGAAGAACTTAATACACTCTTAGAACATACTGTAGGCTGCAAATTCATTCATCTTTATAACCTCATCCAGAAGTAAGACTGTTTAACTACAGTTAAAATACCTAGTAGTAACAAACAGACAAATTAAAAACTGTTAAATTAGCGTTGAATGACTTATATTAATTACTTTATAATTCCTTAAATAGGTTATTGTTACAACTCCAAATTCTCCAACAGCAGAAATTCTAGAGGTTGCATTCCATAATAAAGAATTTACTGAGCAGCATCAGTTATGTTAAGGAGGGAAGGAAACAGGAACGGAAGAGAGGGAGGTATCTCCCCATACACATGTAATGTAGTCGTCAAAAGATGCGTTTACAGTGCCACAGTATTTATCTTAGAAGAGGAACTTACAGTCCTGTCCTTCCAAAGAAACAAGTATGAAATAGCAGAAGCCCTCAAAGTACTACCATTGCCTAATCTTGCACTTGTTGGGGAAACAGGGTGTACCAGCTGACTACGTCAGTAAATACTGCCAGAAAGAGACTGATACGTACTAGCCAGGAACCTATTTAAGAGTGAACATAACAAAGTAAGAATGAGGAAAGAAAAGCAACAGTTCTGCTGGCCAGAGGCCTTTCTTCCAAGTATGTTGTTTAGTGATGAACACTGACAGAAGGGGAAAAAAAGATGACTAAGCAGCACAACCTGGAGGAACAGTCTCTGTTACAATGCTTGTTCTAGTCCCAAGAATAGAGTTCAATACGCTCCATGCAGAGCACCTTTAAACAGTGGAAATAAAATGGAAATTTTCAGAATTTTGCTGCATCCCTACCTTGTTAATAACAACAGAAAAGAAATAGAACTTTTTTTTTTTCTGTTTCTGGAGCCTAGGCAAGCCAAAGCTATGACACAAAAAGAAAAACAAAGCTTCCCAGTGGGAATCAGTGCAATACATCCCAAAAGTGAGAAAAAATTCTCTCGATTAAAAGTTGAGTACCTCAAAAATGCATTAAACAGTGCAACTTTCAACTCACTACTGATGAGCAGGTATCTTCCAGTCTCTGTCTGTAGCAGGCCTATATATGCCATTAACAAAAATAATACGAAACCTGTCCTCACAAAAATGCTGTCTTGACATCAGTTCTCATTTATTTATATAAGAAATATTAACAAGTTGACTAACCAAAATCATTTTTAGGAACTGTGAAGAAACTTGCCACAAAATATTGTAGATCAGTTTAACTACATTTTGTTTATAAATGTCCCTAAGATTTTAAAAATAATAAAAAAATAAAGAGAAAAGAGAACATAGCAGGACACTAGCGATAACATCCTCATAATCATTACTTATACACAGAGCAATCAGTGTTACCAGCACAAGGCAGTCCTGTAATAGACAAGTGAATAGGGAAAACAACCCTCAAGGCTGCATCTGCTTGCTAACTTCAAATCCAACAAGTTGTTACTGTTGCTGCCCGAAGGAGAGATTCTAAACTGCACAGCAAGTAAACCTTTTTACTCATTCCTCATCCCATTCAGAAACTTTTAAATATACCAAGACAATGAAAGTAGATACCAACAAAGGAAAACTGATCCAGTGTCACTATGTACACTTAATTTCACTAGCTGCCTGACAAAATAGTAATTTGTGAACTATCAGAGATGCTGTCTATGAACGTCTTGAATGCAAGCAAGTTTTGCAGATTTTTGTTTTTCAGCTGTGGAAACAATATAGAAAGTACCAAGAGTCATGCAATACTTGTTGAATGACCTTGCAGACAAGGACTGTACTAACTACTGATTCATCATTAAGAGGGCTTAAGAGCAAGATACTGCAATGTACTGTGATACTGGAGAGACTACAGAACTCAAGTTTAAAAAAAAAAACAACAAAAAAACATTTTAAATGAGCTTCAGTTCCTCTACAGAAATGCATATGAAATATCACTGAAAACACAAAAGTGTGACCTTTGAGACTACTCATAGAAGACGATCACCTTACAAACAAAAACCTACTGTCTGAAACTGCTTCTTCTGAGATGTTACAGTAATCTTACTACTGTTACATAGAAAGAGATTAGAGAAAAAAATTCCACCTCTTTGCTTTCCCTACAGTATTGTTTGTACACCGTATTTTTTTAACCCTCAGTCCACACTGTAACAGAGGCGGTTTTATAACCAAAGGCTGTATCCAGTTGATTTGTAACAAGGTTCAATTAATACACTTTTTCACCACCACATCTGCTCTGCTACCTGCCTGTTGCCTAAACACGCTTAAGTGCAAAATGCGGTGCTATTCTTTTTTTCTAGATTCTCCAGAAAGCAACCAACACAGCTACTGCACAGTTTCTATGTGCCACAGGTGCACTTAAACAACAGTACATCCCGCAAGAAGGACTTCAGGCAAATTCAGGGTTTCCTCACAATCCACCCAAGCAATATTTTGAAGACAAAAAGAACAAATTTGTGGTGGGTCAGGGTGGTATAGAGCACCAGCGAAGCGGGGGCAACTGCACAGTTCCTCTGCCACGCTTGTGGTTTTGGATTCCTGGATGACACATGGACAGCCAGAAGATGAAGTGATGCTTCTGGGATGTAGAACTCAACAGGATGCTGGGAAGAACTGGTCAAACCAGCCACACAAACGTGACTAGTACCTTGCACATAGTACAAAAGGTGTGCTGTTGAAATTATAGAAAGACAAACCAACAAGCCTCTGGCATGGATGAAATCAACTGACTGGTGGCATCGATAGCTTTTATCAACCTTCATGAAGGAGTAAGACGTGTTAGGAGCTTAAAGTTGTAGTGGAGCCAGGACCAAGTCAATTTTTCCTGTTAGCACAGATATCTCCACACAGCATCACAAAAGGAAAACTTTTTTTTTTTTTTTTTAAATAGGAAAACGTGACTATAAATAGCTCCTGTTAACAACCCTGCTCCTGAAAGTCCTAGGACATCACTGTTGGATTCCTTTTCTGATAAACGTTCTCAGAATTATGAACTGGAATTTTCAAAACCCATGCAATATGAAAGAGGACTAGAACCAGATACTTAATAGGTTTTGTTTCTGTCACCTGCCCTACTAAATGCAGTATCCTGGAGTGATGCAACTGGCAGCTGAGACTGTACTTCATTTCCAGAACAACTCAAGCGGACTACCCAAAACTTCACTTCCACAAGGACAAGCGGTCAGGTGTCTAACTCCTCCCAGCACACACTCAGCATTCCCTGCAAACTACCACAGTGACTACATGAGAGGAGGAAGTTACCACCACGTGAGGCCGGAGAGCAGCACAAGCAGAGGTATGGGGCTCACAGAGGTGTTTCAGAAGTGGTGTCTGGCTTACAGCACAGCCAAAGTTGGGCCACGTTGATGTACAACACCATACTATAGCCAAAAAGGAAAAACTCGGTTGGCTTTGCAGACTCATGCAGCATTGAAAAGAATGAGAAGAATAAATTCTTTCTATTTAGGTTAAAAATATTCTGCCATTTCTTGATAACTTTTAAAAGGAGAAAAGATATGTCTTCTCTTGCATAAAAGTACCAGATGAAGCTTGAAAGCCATAATTCTCAAAAAGTAAAGATTCATGCTCCCTTTCACTCTAAACAGTAATAAGCCCCTGCTGTTGACAGCAAGGCCTGCTAAAAACTGCAGATGCCTCTCACTGTTTTGGGATTTTTCCTCCCTGTTTCCTACTCATTTCAGAGGAAAAAGTACTAAAAGTTAATACACATTTTCTCTCTCTTTAGAAAAACTTTTCCATTATTTTATCGAGCAAAATACAAGGCACAAGGCTCAATGTATTTGATCAGGGTTTTTTTCTTTCGTTTAAAGTTGTAGATATGGTTAAATTATATACACTTAAGGAGATCTAAGCGCATATGTATTATTGACCTGAGTTTTGTCAAAAGAAAGATGACACTTTTGTTTTGATGGGACAATAAAAAAGGCCATTATAACAGCATCTCTTGCTCAATTGACATACTGTTTCTCATTTTTATATAGACATTACATCGCTTCTAGTTCTGTACAGCAGTGATGCAAAAATGTTTCCTTGAAGAACATATCCATAAGGATTTCCGATTTCTGAAATTCTGGAAATGCTTGTAAGATTCCAGAGAGAATGTGAAAGAAGGAAAACACAACTATGCAGTTTCTAAGGTGTGGTCTGGGTTGTGGTTTCTTTTTTTTTTGAGTAATTTCAGACATTATTTCAGTATTTACCTGAAGCATTTTATATATTCACAGAGAATCAGGTGGATGGTACTCTAAGTAATCCATAATTCAAACATGGCTCAGCTAAAACCAGATCTGATAGACCATTCTAATGCTATGCAATTATCACCTAGCAATATATTTGGCACTTCAAAAGCATCAATGCAGCACTTTAAAAGTTGTAAATTAAATAACTTCATTTTAAATTACTGCATTTTAGAGATAAAAACATCCGAGCCATTTGTTATCCAAAGAACTTAAACAGCTATTACTGTCATTCCACTTTAGATCCAAGTGAGCAGATGAGAGAGCTGACTTGTGCAATGGCATTTTCCAGACACTGTTAAACTTTCTCTCCAAACAGCTTTTGTTTCTTCACCTGCTTATACTGAAAAGCTGAATTTCAAAAGTACTTCCAAATCACCACTGAAAATTTCAATATGACTAAACAGCTACAGTAATATCATTATTAGGTAAAAATAGGTGAAAAACTGATTCCAATTAAAAGGAACAATTAACAGCTAGATTAAATATTTATTTTGGGTACATGAACACCACGCATAGACAGGAGATGCTGTTGAAATAGGCTAACTGATCATCATTGTGGCTCTTGTTGTGCTGGTGGCGAAGTAGCCTACTACAGCAAATTCAACACAGCATTTCTACTGGTTCACTTTATTGAACAAAGCAAAGTTGTTTCAACTGACTTTTCTTCTTCTTTAGATACCTAGCTGAAACAGAGAACCTGATTTGCAAAAAGTGAACATCATCACTTCTCACTAGACATGCATGTGGTTTGCTTTCGTGGATTTTTCAGATTTTTGTAGTTAATACTTTGGAATTTGTCTGTATGCATTACTCTTTTCCCTAACCATATCAGTCTACTTTTAGATCACCACGAAAGAGATGCTACATAAACCAGAAAATAAATAGTACAGGAAAAGCACATACTACTCCAACACAAGCTTTCTCTTGTGCTTTCCATCTCAAGCCTGACCACATTCAGGAAGACATTCTGGAAGCCTGAAGACTGTTTAATCCACTTCCCTCTCAACTCTTTAGCTTTGACTGCGTTAGTCAATGAGACTGCAAAGTGGTACGGCCCACCATCTATTAAAAAGGAACCAATTCAACTCTGCTTGCTTCACAGCAACATAAACATACACCTAATATCTAGTAATATTAGTGTATCTACTAATACAGTTTAAATTTACAAGTACCAATCTCAAAAGCAATGCTGAAAAGTAGCACTTACAGGACAATTAAGAGGAGCACATTCCCTCTGTGCTACTGTTAGTGAATATAACACTGTAAGAATTTGCTGTAAGAAAGCTGTACACTGCTGTAAGAAAGCTGTGCAAAAAAGGATGGGTGCTTGCAAAGCTCTTTGGTTCAAATACTGTGGGTTTTTATTTGCTTATCTAGTATTACTTGAGTGTTGCTGGGTTTTGTCATTCTACTGTTAAATCTGCTTCAGAAAAACCTAGAGATCAGAATGAACAATTCTAATTATTCAGAATAAAGACATTTATCTTACAATGAATTCTTGTTCAACATTGAAATTTCACTGACCTTGAATTCTGAGGTTTCTGTTTCAATAACTGAAAAGTACAGGAGCCTCCAACATGAGAAGCAAAGTAGTTTTTTGTTTCACTTTAGATATAATCATAATTTGAAAATTATTTTAAAGCCAACAGTTTTTCATGTTGTAAGTGAATGTCCCCTCTTTTAAGGTGTGAGGGTTTTTTTCTTAAAAAAACCCCACAAATCCTTTCTTCTGTTGTTTCACACAAAACATGACACTCAACTCCATGCAAAATAGAGGAATGACTTCAGAATGCATAGTGGTGCTACCAATGTTTTTCTTCTGTACAAGATTGCATATAGTGAAAGAAGGTTTCATTCACTACATGCCATGGGTTTTCAGCTAGAAGTTCAAAAATTATTCTGAATTCCAGTGAGTGACACTAACACCAGTGTACATACGCTATACCAAACAAAACTTGATTGTTCAGCCCTGCAATTACCTTTGCAGCCCCCTGAACATCAAATAATTATCATCCTATTTTAAATGGAAAAGGAAACAAGACCTGGAAGACTTAAAAGTACCCTACAAAATCTATCTCTGATCTTACAATACAAGATATAATTACTTACATTGTTACCTATAATTAGAAATATATTCTTCAAAGATTAAAGACCATAAATGAAAACATGTGGCTACTCACCTACAGTATACCAACTGGCATCTGTCAGCTTGCTGATAACAGCTTCTTGAAAGGATCCATCAGGCATTTTGGTTTCAACCATTGCACCAACCTGCAAATAGGAATATCTCAAGGTTACATGTAATCCCAAACTCATATAATGGAGAAAAACACAGGTACACATTAATTCTTCCGGCACACTAATTTTTTTTTTTTTTTGAAGACCCATTTTAGCTAAATGTTACCTTGTAAAATTTAGTTACTTAGCTGGTAAGAACAAAGGTCCTTAAGCACGAAGGCTGAACTGCAAGTAGACGGTTAAGCAGTAAGTAACTCGGAACATCTATTTCAGCATGACTTACATCATCAAGAGAAATAATAGAAGGCTAATTGGAAATAAATATTCAAATATTCAGTCAAAGTAATTACTACTTTATTACTGATGTGCATGCAATTACTACTATTTCTTATACTTTATACACTGTTACACTGTCAACTAGATCAGAATTCCAGCAGCAGCCTACAACATGCATTGGTGTTCTTGCAGCAGCTAGAGAAAAGACAAAGACAAAAAAAAATTATCTCCTCTAAAGAGCTCTAGTTGCATTCAGTGTTTTATCATGCAGCTATGTATTTTAGCAGAGAACTGGTACATATAAAAATACAAACCAACACATACTTTTATATAAAATACATCAAGTATTTTAAAACGCAGTTAGAGCGATTGTATTTACTACTGTCTAAGGGGCTGGAACTTGGTAATCAAGTTCTCCATTACCTGTAAGAAGTTTTGTGTCTTACAACATACAGAAATCATTGTGTGTGCAAAACTGTTTGTGTAGTATGCTCCATATGCAAAGAAGCATAAACAGCCTCTAAAAGCTACAAGAGTTAAGACTAATTGCTCAGAATCAATCTGAGCTAAAGCAATGAGCTCCTCCTGTTGATGTAATTCCTGTAGAACAGGTACCCACCTAAACAGCATCAAAATTTAGAATTTTACAAATCAATTATGTGATTACAAAAAAAGGCGCACGATATACATACTCTTAGAGGTCCTTTCACTTGGTCATCTTGCACTAACTGAGTTGAGTTATCCCCCTTCAGGACCACCTGAAAGATATTCATAAACTTTTTAATATACACCTTATTTTTAGTAGCAGACAAAAAAGCATATGAAACTCTGTTTATTATAATATTGGGCTAGATGACCTCTAAAGGTCCCTTCCAACCCAAAGCATTCTATGATTCTACAATAACAACAATAATAATAATTTGGACAATATGATCTTTATCAAGCCAATGGATTCAAACATTATTGAATGCAAAACACTTGGCATGGATGGTTTTACTCACAGGAAGCCCCAAGTATCACACTTAATATTTAATCTGAAACATAATTAAAGAACAGAGCAAATTAAACATCAGCCATTCCAAGGCTAAGAAATTATGTTTCGATGTGAGGTTGGATATTGATGCAATCCAGGGCATACCTGGAATTTGGCTTCCAGATCAGAAGATCAAGCAGGTTTTTTTCTCTCTCTCTGCTTCAACTGTAGCACTTTATTAACAACACATTGATTACTAAACTACAACCAAAATAAAAAGCTCTCTTGATTAAATATGTGTCAAAAAAATCAACGAACTGACTGCAACAGCACAGGTTCTCCTACCTTGAGCAAGAGAAAGTTTTTATGGTAAAGATGTGAATCGCTACAGGTGTAACGAAAAAACAGATCAGGTACAGGGTAAGTAAAATGTGCTTCTCCCTTTCAAATCCTACATTTGAAAAGGTAACACTGATGAGACAGAGTGAATGCAAGCCTATGCAATTTGAATCCCTGAATTTGCAGAGATTCAGTTTAGAAACAGATAAGATGAATATTTAGATGTCAACACTGTTAACTGTTTCACTGCCATCTGTTATAGCAAAAACACCTATGGTGTTTTAATAAAGAATTCCAAAATTCCTATTTCTTTTCAGGAATCAAAAGTTCCAGGAGCTTCCTTTCCACCTACAAAGATGTCCAGTTTTCTAGCTCTCCCAGTTATCCCCCAGCCACAGTCTACCCTCTAGCTGTATTTATAAATAGAACTCTAGTGGCATGCTAAAATCGCGTCGGTATTAACACACATTCAGGTTAATAACACAGTTTATGCAATTTTTATTTGAAATTTTATACCAGCACTGAGATGAATACAGGTTGTCCTGCTACTCAGGAAAAGACTACTGAACTTTTTGGACGCTCTGCACTCTTGGCAAGTGTGACGGGGTGCGCCTACACGCTCTTAATTACAATATCAGGCTTAGCTTGTTAAAATTTCAATTGTTGTCATATAATTGAGATACAGTGACAGGAATTTCCACCAAGTCACAGCAGCCTCATATACTTCCAAATCTTATCATGGAGCTACAAAGCCTAAGATTCTAATGAGAAAAAGAAACTCACAGCTATTAACAGTCTAAATACTCTATCAGACCAAAGATACAGATACAAAATCAAGAATGTCAGACCGGGAAGGGCAGCAGCTCTGCTTCCTACAGAGCTTCTCATTAACACAGATTTCAAACAACATCACAGATTTCTAAAAGTACTCATTAAGAACAGGGGGAAAGACTCCCAAGGTCTGAATTGTGGGTCTGGTTTTGTTTTTTTTTTCCTTATCATGAGAAGCACTCTGATAAAGTGATACGATCCATATATGTAACAGAAGAGACTGATAGCTTGTTCTACTTGAGCTAAGCATTAAAGCACACGAAAACTTAGACATGTAGTTACAAAAAGAAGCTTTCATCTCTATCTGTTAGGGGATTTTTGGTCACTAATGCCTTACTGACATATCCTGGACAGTACACAAGAAAGTAGGAAGTGGGAAGATTTTGACAAAACAAAGCAGAAGAACAATTTCTGTATTTACTTTGATTTCTTAACTTTTATTTACCTACATTTTATTCTTGTTTTCCCACACTCGCATTAACAACAGTACTGCAACACCAGAATAATGACTGTCTTTTTTGGTTGTTTAGGTGTAAGACCTGTAAATGTCAATGAATATTATATGCCAGTACTATGCTTGTGTAGAAAACTCAGCTACAGCCAAAGCATGCTGGTTTAGAAGCAGCAGCAAGACGCTCAAAACTCAACAAATGCTATCCTGAAAATTTCTAAAACCTGGTCTAAGGAACTAATTATTGCCATCAGTTTTGCTCTTACGTTGATTTATTCCAGCATTGCCTCTGAAGTGCTGAGCTATAACACTGAGAATGTCTGCTGCAAAGAAACGGAACTTTTATTTCTGAAGAGGTTGCGCTTATTACTCATGTAAAGCCATAATCCTCTATTTGTGCCATAGAAACTGATTGCTGTGAAACTGATGCATTCACAAACAGAAGACAACTGTGATCAGGAAAGAAGTAGCAAAAATAGGTAATCTGAAAGCTCATTCTTGTTTCAGCATCCTCCTAAAAAATACCCCCCCCCAAAAAACCCCACCAAACAAAAACCACCCCATTGTTGGATACTCCAAAATATATAAACCAACATTCAACCGTTCTTTAAAATTCATACAGTGAGGTGATGAACATTTCCTAATCTTCAGGACTAGCATCTCCTCTGACAGTCGTTTCAACACAACGCTTTAATAAAATCAGCAACAACCAGAGTATACTACCTTGACTTTCACAAGCCTTTTCACTGTCTTAATCTTTGCCTCACAGAAGGCACCACGGTACTTGGCACTAACATCAGTTCCCACTGTCAGGTAGGCAGGCTCATCTGCTGCCTATTAAGAAAGAAAAAATAAGAAGAAACTTTAGTTCTTTGTATTTATTTTTACAGCTACATCATTATATATTTAATTTTACTTCTAAACTTGTAGACCTGTTGACTTTTAAGTGATAAACAATGTCTGTACTTGGAATTGCAATCAGACTGTCCTTTAAAAGGGAAAAAACAAAAGAGAAGAAACCAACAAACAAGTTACAGGAAGTTTTGTTTTACCAGTGATGTTGACGACCCCCGCCCCCAATTTTGTCAGCCTAATTACTCTCCCAGAAATATCTTTGAGGGTGTTGGACTGATATTTGGAACATCTCCTCAGAAAAAGTGTAATGACATATAGGAGTGACTCAAGTCATTCCTATACATCATACAAAAGGAAATATTTCAACTGCGAAAAGGCAGTATAAAAGGTAGTCATAAGCAATCCAGTAACACAGATTAAACATTTGAGATTGCCATCATTCGAATACTTACAATTAAGTTTATAACATTCTAGAGATAGGATTTTTTTTCTTGCTGACTAAAAGGAGACCTCTAGAGTAATTTGTTGTAATCATTCAAACAGCTGTTAACTAGTATTTTTCTTTCCGGAAACGCCTTTATCAAAGCTTAATTGATTATGCACTTTAAGAGAGAGAAATATTTCTCATCATGTTTTCCTTAATCTGGACTCTATTACTCACCATTTTACTTTATTGTGCTTGTAGCAACGGGTAAACAAGGACAAAATTACCACGTCGAAAATGTCTATCAAGACGGGAAACCAGCACAGAACATTAAATAACTTTTTTCTCGTGTTTTTTTTTTTTCCAAATTGTTATTATTTCTTCAACTCCGAAGGCAAAAAAAAAAAAAAGTTTTTCTCTCTTTTGTGAATCATGCTGCAATTGTTAAGCCTTTGTACGGAAAAAAAAAAAAAAAAAAAAAAACCCGGCAACCGCTAAGGCGGGACAAAAGCTGTGGTTTTGCAAACTTGCAATAGCAGCTGCTGATACAGGAAGCATTTAAAGACAGCAGCCCGAAGGACAACAACTCAAAGACGCGGTGAATTTTCAGGCTACTACTGCAAGACGATAGGCGCCCCGCTCACCCACACCTCGGCCGGAGAGCAGAAACAGGATTTGCAGCCCGCACCGAAACCCCGGCCGGCGTTAGGCTGCCGGTGCTCTGCCGAGACGCGCGATTAAGGCTGCAATCGCCAGAGCGGGCAGCGCGGGGGGAAAGGGGCCCGCAACGCCGCTCGCCTACCTTCATCTTTAAAGGTTATTTGAGGGATTCCAGCTCCAAGACTTC
>VZTL01039920.1:4151-27133 GCA_013400535.1 Scopus umbretta
TTTTTTTTTTTTTTTTTACTTTTACATGACTGGAAGGGTTTTTCTGTTCTTACACTACCCATATACTTAATGAGGACATGAAAACATTACAGGTAAAAGTTATCTAGGAAAAGTAATTTTTATCTTGCTGCTCACTTAAACACTCTTGCTATGCAATGCAATCAACTAATGTGGTTGCAAGGAGTGTTTTTGAAGATTTCAGAAGTAAACTTGCTTAGTAAAAGTTTGTTGTAACAAACCAGGGAACTATGACAATTTTTGCGTAATGTAATCTTCTGAATCTGCCACACATATTTGCATTCTCTAAACTGATAAAGGAACTATTTGGATTCATTAAATAATGATGTTTTATGTATTAGAACATTAAGGAAAATCACAATAATTTCAGGCTATTTTAAAAATCACATATACTTCAGCTAAAATACAATAGTGCACATGAAATGGCAAGTAAGTGCTGGCAGCATGAAGCACATTTGCTAAGAGTGTAAAATGGAAATAAAATTAGGGCTGCATCTCCAAGCAAAGAAATATATCCGTTCCATTTTCTAGAGCATCTGCTTTCAGGGAATATAAAGAAGCAAATTTTTATTATGGCATAGGTCTCTCATGACCTCTAGCTTTGCCATAAATTCACCAAGATCAATGCCAGTACGGACTGTAAGTGCTACTTTTACTGAGATACGATTTTTCTGTTCTTCAACCCCATCTTCCCATGTGGCACTGATGTCATTAAGTGTCCACACAGCAAAGCTAAAAGCCAGTTGAGATGCTGGACATTACACTAGGACAGCTCAGGATGTACTCATTGTTTTAGGGAAAGGATTGAATTTTCTTTACAGATCGGAAGAAAATTCCTTAGAGAAGAAAGGTGAGGGTCAGAGCTATCTTATAGGAGCAAGTCTTGTATATACAAGTAGGTACGGTTACATTAGAGAACCAGATGTCAGTGACAATACCAGCATTAAAAAAAAATTTGCAATACATAATCAAATCACTTTTGCAGAAAATAACTTAATAAATAAAATACCTTTCCCCTTTCTGGGCTATTGTATATAGGGCACAAAGTGTTTGCTTAATTGGAAGAAGGAAGGCAGACTGGCTTATGCTACCTCTGCTTTTTTGTTCTTAAACAGGAATATCAGATCTCTTTTCTAAGTTTTATTTTTTATTAGCTTCATGACTTAAAAAGCTAGCATAACAATCTTTATTACAGAATATGATGCAAATTGGTTAAACACATTTTTACTTTCAGCAGTGGATGGGCGGAAGATAGAGCAGAACTGGATCCTTAGTATTGCTGAAAAGCAGTATCAACAAAGCAAGTACCAGAATGTCCCCTACTAGTCCCATGCTACAAACTCCTGGATGACAGCTGCAGGAATCAGAGCTGTGGCACAGAACATGATGAGGTGGCAAAAATGCATTAAAGAATGTCCTTTAAGAAAATAATGACTCATTTGTAACACAGAACTATCTCCAGCTTCTGCCTGTTGAGCACATGACATGGAGAGGGCTGTTACCAACCACACCACATGTCTGCTGATTTCCCAGTGGGACTCAGATTGTACAATACTGCATCAGTCAGATTCTCCAGAAATCCTCAGTTACCTTCCGGTGGATAGCTTTTAGTCTTTGTAAAGACTCTGTAAAATAGCCTTTGCAAACCCGGGCCAAGTAGATGACTTCAGCTTCAGAGCAAAAAGAGGACAATCTCAGCATATCAAAGCCAAGTATTTTTGTTGAGGTAGTCACCAGGTAGAGCATGAATACTGGAGACTGCTCCTCAGAAGTGGTGTTTGCTTATTCCCTGCTGACAATTCATCTACTTCTTACCAGTAGAGAACACTGGAGTTTAATGGCATGTATTTATCGGGGCACGAAGTAGCATAATGCGTTCCTGTGAGACTCCGCAGAGTACTGGCATACGCTTTTCATCTTGCTTGAGTATTAAGTTCATTTAATAGAGTTGAGTTAGGTTTTTCCTCACTTAACTACATTAAAATACTGAGGAAGGCATTTATTTTCTGTCAATGAAACTGAGAGGCCAATAGTAGCGGTATGAAACAGCTAGAGACCTACATTCATCTCAGTGCAATCCGATATCAATGCAAATGTTGTCAATTTTTTTCCTGTATAATGCAGTTCTGCCAGTTAAGATGTAACCTTATTTCCAGTACGGCCTTTAGCCTAGTCTGGGGTCTTCACAGGCTGAGATCATGATTCCAAATTACACTGCATTTTTGTAGTTATGCTCATGCATCGACCTGTTGGCGATACAGCACACGCTAAAGCAGTTCACAATTTGTGATCAAAGGTCTGTCAAGTGTCCCAAAAAGCCTATGTATTTTAATTTTGTACTGCCAAGACAAACTCAGTTAGTGGAGGGACAAAAGGGAAAGGAAGATTCCACAATGGGGCAGGTTTATTTTAAGTCTATTTTAAGCTGCCACCAGGGCTTGTCTAAATATAGATTTGCCCACTGTAAACACCCTTAGTCTGCATTTAGTGCAGACACACACAGAGTTACTCAGCAATGGCAAGCAGGCTTTACATTCACACCCAGGCCCACGATAACTCTCAATCATAAGTGATTCCTGAAGAAATAGTTTGTAAGTGGGTTTCTGCAGCCAAAGAGAAACACTAACCAAGAAAAGCTTACCTCCTCCTGTTTGCATCACGCCTTTGTCATCTAAGTTTTGGGAAGCTCTGTAAACACTCTCAAGATGAGAAGCAAGCTCACTGACGGGCTGTAGCTTTCAGGCACAGCTCTTCAACTCACCATGGTTTGCCACAGGCAGGCAAGCAGGGGCTGTGCAGGCATGTTCCACAAGCTTCTGCAGCATCTCGCACGCGACAAGGCAGGAAACGGCCTGCGTTTGGCAGGTGTGGGTCATTGCTCTTCCACTCAGAAATCCTGGCATCCATACCATGGTTTCCTGCTAACTCCTGTCCTCCACTTGTTAATGCTTGTTCTGCCTCCAAATCATCAAGCCTTGTATTCTGCAGCATAAATACTGTGCTACACTGAAACAGTCTACCTCAAGTACTGGCGATCTCATCACATCTGCAAAGAGCTTGGACAATTTACCATCGATAAATTAGCTTAACATGTACTTGCTCTGACAACTACAATGTAAACACATCCGGTGTGTTCTACCACTGCAATGTGATACTCTCTCCAAGTTTATGTGAATCATCCCCCCAGTGACTGTGAAGAGAATTGGAAACCATTGTGTTTACTGATCATTTCAGTTTCCTTACCAAAAAAGTACAAATACGAAAAAGTATGTCTTCACTGAAACAGCTCCCAGACTCCTCTGTAACTTCTCTGTAAACCAAACACAAATGTATACCTGTACCTGTGTTAAACTTTATTTGGCTTTTGGGCTTTGCTACTTAAAGAGTGTGTGGCAAAGATTGCCAGATGAAAGCATCAGGACCTGACGTATTTCAGTAGGCTAGCAGCCCAAGATCTGCCAGTGCTGTGCTCATGTGCTGACCCAGAGTCAGAGTTGTGCAGGGTCAGCATGTGGGATGGTTCCAAATCTCAGTGTAATAGCTGAACCTAGAGGGGCTTTCATCTCTGAGGTACACCATCTACCGACTAAATTAAGTAACAAGATCTACCTTTGAAACCTTTGAAATCTACTCTGAGGTGGAGTATTCCAGCTTGACCAGTTATCATTACAGCAAGTAGTGGACCAACCAGAAAAATCAGAAAACCATCTGTGGCTTTTTCCCACTTGAGGAAGACTCCAGGCACCAGTCACAAATAACGCTCCTTACACAACATGGCCAGGCTGGGGCATCGTAACAGTCTTATGGAGCACCTTGCTGACCACTACAGGTCAGTCATCAGATGCTTACTGTTAGCAGCAGGTAGAACCACGTGGGAGTGCCATAATCATTCAGATGATCAGCTCTCCATAACTACTGTCAACGTTTAGGAACTTTGATTTACTTTTCAACAAAGCAGAAAAAGTTTCTTTATAGCATTTGAGTTTGGGACAGTTGTGTCATCCTTATTTCACAAGGCATGCTCATAAGACTTACCAGTACAACAGGCCCAAAAGATACATATGAATGAGGCACAAGAGAACACCCCCTCCCCCAAGGGTATAAACCGCAGAGTACATCTATTGTGTGTTGGTTTCCTTTAACTTACAGAACTTCTGGGCTCAGAAACAGTGGCTGAAACAGTCTGTACATCATGCATACAGGCAAGGCATCAAACAGCAAATTGTCTACCTGTGTGTGACTAGGCAATCCCACCTTGACAGTGAGATCAGGACAGATCATCCCTGGTCCTCGTGTCCCTCCCTGTCCCCGTGTCCTCATCCTGTCCCTGTGCTTCTCCCTGTCCTTGTGCATGTCCTTGTGCTTATTCCTGTCCCTATCCCTGGTCATGTGCTTGTCCTTGTTCCTGTCCCCATCCCCATCCCTGTCCACACCAGCTCACTGACCTCAATCTAGAAAACCCCATGTTATTATATACATAAATAGAGCTCCAAGTGATTTAGATGGCATTCAGAGAACAGTGAAGTACACTCCAGTATGCATAAATGATTCTACCTTGGAAATCTTGTGGCATGTTCACATCCAGTCTGAGTTTGCTTGGAGAGTTTCTGGCTAGAGATTGCTTTGATCCTCTTGCCCCTTACAATAGCTACTAAAACCTGAAAAGCTTTTGCCTGAACTGTTAAAAATTAGACCACAATTCACCTTTAAGACACAGAGTGAAGCCTCTACCTTGAATTCACAAAGCTTTGGAGAAGATTTTAATTTTTCCCCCAAAGCAAACTCATGTATTAATGACAAAGAACATCCACTTTCAGCAGGAATCTAGAATGCTTCCTGAAAGAAGGAAGCAGTCCTACCTTGCTTGGGACTGCACAAATCAGACCCATGACTACGAACATGAAACAGAGGGCCAAGCCAAGGTTCTGCAGTAGGGTGAAATTTAGGTAGGGGTAGGCTGGACTTGGAGCGAGTTCTTCGGATTCTTCTCTACTGTTAGGAATGAATCTTGCCTCAGAGAAAGGTTATTTCTCCATTGATTCATGTCGCTTACTATTAGGTAATGATAAGTCCCTCAGAAGAGGCGCAATATCTGCAAGCATATTAAAAGGATTGGAGTCAAACACAGAAAAAAAGAGTTCACTTGACAAAAAAAAGCTATCCTTATTTGGTTATACTTATTTTTGTGTTTTGGAAATAGTTGAGACATTGGAGAAAGTTTGTTTCAAATATCTCTACACAGGCTTGGAATTTATTAACACACAGAGCCTACACAGTTAATAGGTGTGCGAACTGACACATGAATTTCCTCTTCCATTTTCCTCCTCATTGCTGTTTCTCCCCCTCCACCCCACACTCATTAAAAGAAGTCTCTATAATTTGCTCAAGAGGTCAACCGGCACAAATTTGTTACAACTAGACAGCATCTTAAATATACGGCCAGGGTCTTTGTAGCAAATGCCATTGCTTCAAGTTGCAGATTTTTTTTTTAAAAAAATATTATTTTGTATATCCATCACTACAGAGAATAATCTTAAAATAGATTTACCCTAGTCAAAAGGGTTGAAGTAAAACAGGTAAAAAGAGATGAATTTTAAATTTGAACAGGTCAACAGTGAATTAAAGCTGCATTTGCAGAAAATAATTATTTTCCTTAAAGGGAAGTTTTCTGCTTTAGGGTAGGCTGACAAACCACCTTAAGTTTCCCCAGTCCAGAGATGGAAAACATCCTTAATGGCTTCCCTTAAGCGATCTTTGAAGTCCTGCAGTAATTACATAACTGCTCTGGAAACAGAAGAGGGGAAGCCAGGAACCCTGCCTCTGAGCAGAGCACTTGGGAGGGGAAAACAAACAAGGAAGTCTTTGCTGAGACTTCCCCCCACCTCAGCCTTAGGCCAACTTGGATGGGAAAGCTGTAGCAAGTGTCAGGCTTTTATTGTCTGTTCTAATTTGGGGGGATTTGTTGTGGAGGAAGAAAGTGAAGCCTGAGCATCATGTGGGCAACTTTAATATCGGGACATAAATTCCAAGAGAACAGTGACCTGGCTCCTTTTGCCCCTGTGGGAATAAAGCTGCTGTGCCTTTCATGGAACTCAGGCTTGGAGGAAGCATTTGGTTTAGAAACCACTGTAAAATTTTCAGGAAGGTGTAGAAGACAAAGCTAATTTTGAAACCCACTCATCCATGTGGAATTTGCAGCCAAACTCAGTTCTCATTTCTGCTTGTCTAAGTCCAAAATAACCTCACGTTAGTTACTTCATCAGTGTGAACAAGAACAACAGCTGACCCACAATACCTCGGTAAGTGCCAATATCAGCCCTCAACAAATCCAAGCATCTTAGGGAATTTATCAAAGGTTCATTGATGTTTGTTGAATTATATCTTAAAACATTCCTTGCATTAATACATTGTAAATAAGATCAAGTGGGAATTCATAAATGCAAGTGGCAGTGCTATAAAAAAAGCAAACTGTTATAAACGCCTCTTTCCAGAACAGTTTTAAAAACAGGAATTTGCAAGATAGGAAGTAACTGAAAAGCATGTGAGACTAAGGAAGTTGTACTGTCAGCAGCAGATGAGATTATTGTAGCATGACAGCTAAGCTTGGCAGGTACATTATCATCTGTAAATTGCAGGACATTTGTATCATTAAAGAAAAAACTCTAAAACACAGTTCTGCAGCGATAGAGGAGAGCTGCCCCAGCAATTATAGGAGACTGCTAAAATGTGGTGTGGACCAGAGAGCAAGATTTGCAAGAGAAGCAAGTTGCAGGCAAATAAACCTGGAAGCACATTAACAACACAAACAGCAACAACAAAAAACTGCCCAAACAAACAAAACACAAAAAAACGACAAAAAACCAAAACACACAACACCCAACAATGAAGGCAAGAGGTTTAAATATTTTCATTATACTGCGCGCACACACACACACAAAATACCAGGCTACAATTTCGGCTGCTTGTGCCAGTATAAACCATTCAAGATATGAATTTTGTAGCTTGAAAGACTATCTCAGTCACAATCACAGTGTATCGTTTATTCAACATTGACCTAGTAAATCTTTAGCAAATCTTCAGCAAATTTTATTACTATCATGAGGCAACCTGACTCTGATTAATTAAACATTAGGACCCTTTGGGAAAGGAACTAGCTTACTTTTATAGTTTTCTTCAGAGGTAACCCAGGAAAATGGAGACACCTTCTTACGTTTAACAGAAACCTGAAACTGAGAAAAAGTTTCAGAATCAGAATATTCCAAATATTTCAAAAGAACAGCGTTCTGTAAAGACGGAGCAAAGTGAAAGTATTTGGGAAAAGCCAAGCTATTTAACTCTAGCAAAAGTACCAAAATCTGGTTTACTTCCTATTAGAAAACAAGGTGGATTTCCCCCTCACTCGGTTATTAGGCAATGAAAAGGCAAGTATTCTGTTCACGTTGTGCCCTCTTCGCCCTTGTTATTCCCCTGGAGCATCCGAACTCTTTTCATGTGTTGCTCATAATGATTTGTTTCATTATTCGAATCAACATTCTGTAAAACAGAGGGTGGTTAAGTTAAGCTGTTAAAACACCAGAACAGAAACAAAGTCTTTCTTTCCTTGCCTGACAGTCCTGCTCTGGAAATGGTGGTCCATGTTGAGTGTTAAAAAGTTCAAAGTGTAAAAACCCTTCGGGGGTTCTTACTCTCCATAGACATGGGAGATGGTGTTTACAGAAGCAGATTATTTCCTTCATGTTTTTCTTTCTGTTTCTTTCCGTATGTCTCTCCCCTTGGACCCTTTGCAGACAAAGATAGGGACAAACCTGAACCAGTTCAGCTCTGAAACAAGCACCTATCGTGAGCAGTCTTCCACGCTGATCTCCAGCTTGCACGCTGGCAGTGCTAAAAGTGTGCTATAGTATTTGATCCAAAATGGGTTTGTTTTTGTACTTCTCTTACAGATCAGGCAGATGAGTAGAGCCAAGGTAGGTGGTAAAAGTGGCAGGACATTAATGATATTTCTAACCAAGTTTGCACATGCATGGAGATTCCCCTAGTACCATCTCTCTCTAGAAACAAAACAAAACAAAAAAACCAAAACAAACAAACAAAAAACCCCAAACACCATTATGCTCCAGACAAGCTTAGCAGAGTTATTACTGCCAAGACACCATGTTATCCCAAGAATCTAGGCAAGATTATAGCTGAAATTATAGTTAACATGAATTATAGTGCAAAGGGCCATCATTTCAGTTAGGTGAATTCCTAAAATATACCATAAAATAAAAGTCAAAGCTTTATTGTGCAATCTTGACTCACACACATTGTTATTGCAATACATCATCCCTTAAATCCATGAGACTGCTGGAACAAGGGCACAGCATTCCCAAAGCATCTCTGGGAAGCTTTTGGGGTGTTTCAGCTAAAAAGATAGGTCCCCCTCGTAATTCAGATATTAATTTCAGTTACACAGAGTCAATATATATATACACTTAATAGTAGGAGATGCTGTAGCCTACACAGAAGTTTTTTAAAGAAACTTAATGACTTTTCACAGTATGAAACAGTTAACTTGAAAACCCTTAATCATCTTCAGGAACCAAAAGCATTAAAATCGTCCTTAATTAAACACTCAAGACAACAGCAAGACTAATTCTAGAGTTCCTTAATAGCACGAGGAATGCACTAAGTTTTAACAGGTTTTAGTTCCTTAGTATGTTGTCATGACTAGCACTTGTTTTGGAAAGAAAACCCAGGAAAATAAATTTAAATAAAACTTAAGACAGTTACTGTTCACTAATTCTGCTGCAAAAATCTCTGTGCAAGAAAAGTGAATAGAGTATTTTAAAATTATACAGAAATATGTCCTGACAAGCAAAAGCAACGTAAGAGTGTATTAAGTTTAAAAGCCTTAATTGTTTTAATCACTCATCCACAGAACCTCATTTTAGCTATAGTTTCTGTGAAAATTAAGATTTTGCCGATACGCAACGCTGCAGCTGTGGACTGGATCACATTTAGGAACTTCCATTTCTCTACTGCCAAGGCTCTGCTATATTTTTTTACTTACATTGGGGCCCAGATAAGTGCTAGATTAGTTCAAGGGGTAGATATAGATCTACAAGACATCCAACAGCTGGAGAATAACCCCAAAACTCACTACCAATCTTTTCCTCCCCCATTTGCTCAAGTATACACTGATACATAAATTATAACCTATAGCAGGTAAAGAAGGGTGCTTCATTGCCAAGGGTCCCTTTCCCTACTGGTAAGTACTTCTGCACGTCTCTGTCTGCCACTGCCCTCTACTCTCCTTTCTGCTCCTAGCTTTCCAGCAAGTAAGTCTCCAAAATTCATCCAGCTCTTGGTTCTCTGATCTAACTGGAGTTTCTGGTGCCAGCACTGCTGCCTAAGAAAAACAAACTCTATTACTGTTATTCAGCTTAGGGCTGTTCACAGCCAGTGGAGTGTTGTTTTTGGAATCCTAGCTAGGCAGAGAGGAAAAGGCTAGTCAAAAGATATTTGAATACCTGTCCTATTTTCTCTCTGCCCCTTTATTAGCCTCAAATGCCACTCCTCCCTTTCAACCAGGTTCATCTATTCTCCTTCTGTTCGTCATGGCAGCACGACATTCTAACATCCTCCTTCAGTCACTTATCAAAGTCACACATCCATATTAGACATACTTTCAGATATACAACTGAGTCCAGTGCCACTTTCAAATCAAAAGGTGCCTTCTTTGGCCATCATGGCATTTTGGTTTGTTCTCAGATTTTTAGGATCATCAGGCAAGACTGTGCTGTGGCAGAGAGCTCCAGAGGACAGCACCTCCAGCCCACGGAAAAGGGCTGCTGAGCTGGCCTTTTATCTGCAAATTCCTACTGTTTCAGGTTCTGAAGAGACAGAAAGCTGTCGAAAGCCGGAGGGGCTGGGGGGCTCCAACCCTTACAGCACCCAACCTGGTGGGCTAACAGCATGCTTGTTTGCAGAGCCGAGAGCTGCGAAGCGACCTAACCCTGTGCTTCCTGCACGCTCCAGTTTCCGCCTTAATCCGCACTTGGCTACGAGTGGAGGAAGGCTCTCCTACCCTGCTCTCCAAATGGCCTCCAAAGCTTTGGATCCACCCTATGAGGCACAAGACACCTGAAGGCTCAGAAGGTCCTGAGGACATCAGTCTATCCTGGGGTAACAAAGCATGGTGCAACTGTCCCAGTGCAGGCAGGTATACAGAAAGGGGAAGAACAACACCTAGAGGACAGTTAGGAGGAGGAGGAAGAAAAAAAAAAAAAAGTAAAAAAAAGTACCACCAAACCCTTTTCATATCATAATGACTGCAAAAATTCACATACAAGTGATCCAAAACAATTTGCCTTATTTGGTGATGCAGATTAGCAAATCCGCATATTCCAAAGAAAGTCAGGTACCAATCTCAGCTGAACTACAAAATTACATCCTATTACTAACCTTTCTTCTTTCCCTTGCTAGAAAATAAGCAAAATTAGATAGCACATGTCGAAGAGCCAGAGAAAAATTAGGATGATTTTTAGGAAACACGAAAAATGATGGGTCACAGCAGATTTTGAATTCCCATCTCCAGGCAGAAAAACATGAAAAACTCATTATTGATCTCTTCTCCATTTTTTTTTTTTTTTTTTCCTGCTGACAACCAAGACAGTGTTACGATTCACTATGGAGTCACAATCCGTTTCATTCAGCAGTAACTGCCAAAATGCACTCAAATCCGGAATGGCTAGAGCCCAGTTTGCAATACTGCTTTTTCACACTGGCTCAAAGGGACCTTCAGTTACCGGAGAAAAGCCAGAGTGTGACTACAGGAACTGGGGAAGAAAGGAGGTAGGAGTGGTATATACTTCTGAAGTTCAGCCCCAAAAATACGCTCCACACTGTGAGTGGGCAAAATAAAACTCCCTGTAATGTATTATAAAGGGGATCTCAAGCTATGGAAGTGCTCTCTACCATACTGTGATCCCTGAACGCATCTGGATACATCCAGATGTTCTGCGAGCTTCCTGTAACTTCTCTACCTCATCTCCAGTATGGCAAAGGCAGGCATTCATGCTGTGAAGTTTAAATCAGTCCCACTAGACATCAGTATTTCCCTCCTTGTTAGGAAGGATGGAGATGGTCACATAACAGATACTTGAGACTCCCACAGATCACTGTTCCGGTTTCATTAAATTCACATGTCAGATTTTGTCCAAGTCTTAGAGAAAAGAAAAATATGGGGCATACGGTACAGCATTTTGACTAATATAAAGAATTTGGAACTAATCTTGTTTCACTCTGCAAACACAAGCCATATCTAGCTTCCACTTTTTGTTCTTCATTGTAAATACCCCAAGTCTTGCTCCATATCACTCAAAGGAAAAAGAGGGCCACAGCAGGCATCACCACCAGTTCACTGGTTAGCATGAAGAGACTTTTCCCCATGCAGTATAGAAAAGCCATAGCTGATTTTCATGATGAGGCCTGATGCTCAAAAGCAAGGTTCCCGTCTCAGTCTCCCCAATACTTGTCTTCAGTGTTTGTTGCATTCAAGTGAACTAATGGCCTTTATACATACCTTCAGTCTCCATATGGTAAAATGCAGGACTGGCTTCAACCTCTTCTTGCTTCTGGTCTGAAGGATGTACCCTATACATTGAAAGGTATGGAATGGCCTCAAAAGCACGTGAAACGGACTGATATCCAAGCCAGCATCTTACATACAGGAAGGATTAGGCTTATTAAAATTGCTTGCTTTGCAATGCATCGTTCTTTCCCCTGTTCTCAGCAGTTGACCAGAATTTATACGTTAGCTCCTGCAGTGCTGGGAACTTGCTTTCCTTTATAAAGGGCTACAAGCACCAGAAGAAATACAAAAGACGCATCTAAAGTAACCTGAAATCAAACCAATCACATGCATCATCTTTTGCTTTTCATCTGATCTTCTGAAAGTATTTCAGAAAGAAAATAAACAACATGCATGAAGACAGACAGCATCAACACAGCTCATTCATCTATTTCACAGACCCACCACTGTGTCAGTGTCAGGCATGGTACTCACAAGGAGACAGGCAGAACGACTGATTGCTCAGCATTGGCAGCAGTGGAGAGAGAAGAATAAAGGCATTTTAAGAAATACCGCGTGTGTTCTAGGAATAGAGAGTAACATGAATCAGCTAGATTAGCATTCACTGAAGTACTTCCATGGCCTGGTGCCCAAGACCTTGCAGCCATCATAATACAGGGATTTTACTGGTCATACTGTCACCAGATTAAATGGAATAGCATGCTTTATACTGCACGCAGAGGCCTGGGCTGACTCCAGCGGACCGTGCAGTTGCAGAGATATGCCTGAGTGGCAGCTGAATGACAAGACAGAGACAAGTGAACTCACCAATGAGTTTAGCAAGACTCAGACACTGAATACCAGGTAAGCATAGGTACATGCTCCTGAGACTTTAAGATCTAAGCCCAGACACTTGGTAATACAGCCAGATGAAGCAAATGATACTTACAAAAACTACTGAGTATGCCACACAGGTGAGCTCTGTGCTAGGTTGATGAATGAACGCATTCGACAAAAAGGTGACAAAACCAGAGATTTCACAAGGGATGACACAACAAAGTATGCACAGAATTTTCACACATACCATCGCTTTTAGGCTTCTAAAGTTTACAATTCAACTGTAAATATAAAGTTTACCGTTGAACTATAACACTGCAATTATAGTACACTATGCCTGCTTTTCTCCTCTCTTTCTATCCAAAGACAGTTAATATGATTTCCCAGTATCAAGAAAGCACTCGCTACAATTAAAGAAGATATCCATAAATTTGAATTGGTTAATGCTTCAATATTATTAAATATAAAGATTAATGTTCTAATAAGAATAGATGACAAAACAGTAGAAATCACAGCGGATTCTTAAGACAAATCTCCATTAGAAAATGACTGAAACCTTCAATAGTAGAACCACTTAACTGTAATCAGGTTTGATTACAAGAAAATCAAGAAAAGCTGACGTAGAACACCAGATACCATAACCTTGACTACTACAAAGAAACAGCAAAAGCACTCTTTTCTGAACTACAAAATGTGCTATAGGCACACCCCTTAACAGGCAAGGAAACATTTTTTTCCCCCTTTTCTTCCTCTCACACTTAATACCAGATTAGAAAAGTAGCTGTACTGCTGTATACTGCTTTTGACTCAAAACATGCAAGATGAATTTTCCTTTAACATTGTACAAATACACATCTCTGTCCCTGTGAGCTTAGAAAAACTGGAAAAAAAGATGAAACTGTTCTTCTCCTACACCCCATCATCAGAAAGTACCCTCAAGTAAGCAGGCCTACTAAGACCAAACAACATTGCAGTTCTTGCTGTGGCAAAAAAAAGCCCAAACTCTCACTACAAGGCAGCTGTAAAAGGTTGAATATGTATGTTTAATTCAGGGGGAGAAAGATTCTCTGGAATGTTCCCACAACACCACATCAAGAAATATAGCTTCATTCTTCCAAGATAGAAGCAAAACTGATGGAGTCAAGCGTGCCTGACTGTACTTTGAATATTCATCTAATCCAAAGCAAGGAGCATCTCCTATGCAAACTTTATTATGCAAATAGGATAATCCCCAGACTCCCCACTCAGCCATTTACAGGAAAGTATCAGAAATGGCCCAACTAGAATCAAAGACAGCAAAAATAAAAACAAGCACCTATCTTTCTGATTCCTAGTTCTCATTTTCTCCCTCCTTTTCCCAGCGATGACAGGCTGACAGATAGAAGGAAATATACACCCACCCCATAGTCTTCCATACAAGTAAATACAAAAAAAATCAAGTGTTTATTGGAAGTCTGCATGAAGGCACAGATGAGCTTGATTACAGACACATCGTAACAATTACAAATATATGTAAACACCTTGAGATATACAACAAAGCAATAATACAGCTAATACAGGAATAAAATATAACCTACTAAAAAAAACTTCTTTGTGTCTGAGGTTCTTTCAACGATAAGCTTCAATTCACACCAACACAGTGTAATGCTTTTAAAGTAATCACTTGGGTTCATGCTCAACAAATCTGCACTTTGACCATCGTTGTTAACCAGTGGATTTATAAATCTGATCCGAATTTGAACAGGCTTCCTTCACTAGGATCAGAAGAACATAGGAATAACCAGCTAGACACCCAACCAACCTATAATGATGCTTTGTAGATTCTCTAAATGCACAAAAGCCATCACTAAGGTACTGAAATTAAATATAAGCTTCAGAAAAGCTCAAGGATGCTTGTTCCATTTTACTTGCATTTGAGGAAATTGCTGTATTTCTGCAGGAAAGGAACAGTCTACAGCTGTCAGGTGATTTTTTTTCTTCCTCCACAGGAGGCTTAGATTTCATCTGAAACACCTGCCAAAACAAAAGTCAGCAATCACAAACTAAAGTGCCTTGGACAGCTTAGGTTTTATCACTAGAATAAAACACCTTCGTTTACAGATACAGTATTAATTTATAACATGAGAAAACCCACCTCTGCACGTAGAAGACTACTTTCTGTGGAAAGGGGAATTGGTTTTTTTTTTGTTTTTAATTAGATACCAATGCCAGAAACTTAAAGAACCGCAATACAGCACTGTGAAAGGAAACCACACAGAAAAAAACTGTCATTTTAGTACAGGCAACTCCCAGGCCTAGCCAAAGAGTACTCTGAGCAGCAATTTACTACAGGGACGCACAGTTTTCTCAAACTCAGCCATCTGTCCTAACTCCCCACTCCTCCTCTACAAAAGCTTTATAACCTCTGGAGCCCAGTTCCAATGAGGAAAGACTCTTATCCAGGTAACAGATGCAGAACAAAACCTAGCATGGCTATGACATTTCTCTGACCCTGCGGCCACATCATCCCAACCTAAAGATGAGGTAGTACTTCTCTTTGGAGCCTAACTAGTTGAATAGGAACAAGCACTCTTCTCCCTAATGTAGCAGCTGCTTGTTAATGTAGTGCCAAACTCCACAGTTTTATCTCTTCTTCAGGGCACACTAACACAAAAACAGCAACAGCTGCTTAAAAAAAAAAAAATCATAATATGAGCAAACACTCCCACTTGAACTATGACTGCATCGTAAAGGCCACGGTCTGGCATACTCAGTGACTTCCTCCGGCCCACAAAGTGGCAATGACTCTTAACCTCTATTTGTACTGGGACTAGTGGTTATTACCCAAAAGGAACATGAAGGATATCCTGAGTAGTTATTACAGCGAGATGTGGAATCTAAAAAAAAAAAATAAAAAAAAAAATAAAAAAAAAATATTAAGAACGCTAGTCCAAATCCAAAAAGGGTTGGGAGAGGAATTCAGCAATTCAGCTCCTCAGGGGACTGAGGAAACCAGATTGTCTCTATGCCTACAGTCCATTTGGTAATTAGGGGCTCTGTTTTCTCTCTCTTCAAGAGGACAGATCTTTCCCCACAAGGAGGTTGTTGTAACATATGCATGTATTATAATTTTATAGCTTACACTCATAAACCTTCTGGTTTCTTATGAGATGGCTTGAACTGGAGAAACATGCTCTGCATAGTCCATGCTCTGTAGACTCCCAAGGATCAAAAAGAAATAGACTGCCATGACTGAAACAAAAAGGAAACATCAAAGAGTTGAACAGTATTAGAAATCACACTGCTTGTAAAACTAGGCATTAGGATTAGAAAAAGCACTACAAGACTTAAACAATGTCCCTGGATGCATCCTCTTAGTAAGTAATAATCAACATTGAGGATGAAAGACTGTGTTCTTTGATTGACAAAGTATTCAAGGCTCTTTTATTTGTCTCCGTGATCAGTTTCCATTTATTTAAACAAAATACACGGAGTTTGTATTGCCTCCTGTCAGCAGTGCAACTCACACAGATCCCAGGGAGCCTTCTCGTTTTTCCTTGCTTCCAAGACTGCATTTTTCATTCAGCTGAAGTACACAGGGATTCCACCCAGGCAGATGGATTCCTGAAGGCAAACACTTTAACAGGAAAGGAATCCTGTTCTGCTCAGCTCCATTACAGAGATTGACAATAGAAAAGCACCGACACTTTCTTGAAAAACTCTGACAGTCCTTTCTGCCCTTGGGAATATGGAGTACATGTTAATTAAAACAATCTTATCAGGCTGTTAGCTGGAAGACTATCTCCAAACAGTCCCACCTCTTCTTCCAAAGAACTTCTCTGGAACAAATCGTGGATAAAATAAACTCTTAATGCTCTACAGAGTATCAGCTGCATTCCAGTGTCCAAGCCAGATCCCTTGAGAGAAAAAGTAAAAAGAAAGCTGCTTGATTGTCAAGAGAAGAAAGCACTGCTGAAACAGGAGAAGGGGGGGGGGGGGGGGGGGGGGGGNCTCAGAGATCATTAGGGGGGGAGAGGGAGAGAGAGAGAGATGTATTTTTTTAAAACCTTTAGCTGTAAAGGGGTATACTCACAAAATGCTCATCGCAGCTAAAAATCCCTTCTGTGGCCTTACACAACTAGTGCTGATGCAGTGTGCAACTGACAGGCATTCGTAATGAAAAGGACAACAGAAACCCACCCAGGTGCTTCTAAGATAAAGAAGCCCAGCACTTAAGCCCTCATGGTAAGCTGAACCTCACCGTCAAGTGAGTTTCTCCAGTCTACAGGAGATCTGATAAAATCACAGCTGCAGAATCATAATTCATGACTATAATTCACAAGGAAAACTGAAAATCCATTTACATTTATTAGGAGATGGTTGCGCACAATTTCTCATCTTATTCAAAAAGTCTACAAATAGAGTTTAACACTTCGGATTGCAAGCAAATGTTTGTTCAACGTTCTTAGTTAGGTAAGGCCAATTTAGCGCCTTGTCACACTTTCAAGATTTAGTATACATTTGTCAGTTCTTTACTTTCCTCTGGTAACAGTCCCACTGGAAGAGTAAGGAGAGTTCACTAAGACACTTTATAAGAGCAGCTGAACTCGGGTTACACAAATTCAGTTTTGGAATATGCCTCAAACGTAAATTATTCTAGGCAATTTTCCATTTTAAGATCTTAAAACAACACTGCCAAAGGCTTTACCCCTCTCCCCCACATTTATGCTACCACCACTATGAGCTCGCGCTCTGTAGAGTTGTATGTCCAAGAATCTCAAAGCACTTTCGAAAGGAGGGCACCATTTCAAGTCGTGGCATACTTGAGCTGGAATCCTACTTATAAAAGAATATATTCTTTTTCTTCGTCTTATGTTTACAAAAGGCCAAGCGTCAAACTAAACCATTCCTCTCTTGACCTCAGTCCCACCTCTGACTGCCTGTAATTTTCTCACATGCAATCCACCACCGGTTCAGGAGCTCTGTTTAATTACAATGCTCACAGCTGAGTTTCCTCTACGGAAAGGTGAGCATCTGCTACAGTCAATTATTTTCAGATGGAAACACTGGTCAAATTTTAGGTCTGCCACAATCTGGAGAATCACTTGATTGGAGAGTCACTACCATAACTAATGTAATTTGATAATGCACTTGATCCCATACTGGTTTAAGAAGTGTAATAGACTATATATGCATTTCTCTAAATTCTCTCAGAGCTGAAACTACATAGCTACAGTGAAGAAATTCTACTTTTGCCTTAAGCAGAACCTTTTACAACATTATTTTAACTTACTATTTTTATTTAGAGCACTAATTTTATAAAGATTTTCAGTTTGCAATTCTTACTGAATAGGTGAGCGGCAAACATGAAAATACATGTACAGTTGTTAGTATACTACCAGAATGCTGTACTTCCTTCTTAAGAATGTCCTTAATAAAGCATTAGGCATGTCAAACAAACTTTTGTAAACAAAAGATAAATTACTCATGTTCTGCTCTGATTATAGCCAGATACATATTCTCATAAAATAAACATTCTCTTGTCATTTTCCATGGCCCACATATCCATATATATGAGGTAAACCACTTAAAATCATCAATAATATATAAACCTCAGTACTCAACAGCAACCTCAGGAAAAATGTAACTGAGTAGGATGTCAATATCAAGAAGTGACACTTTGTTCCACTGCAAAGTGAAACCAATTTATTTGTGCTAAATTAATGGAAAGAATGTATTCAGAATACATTTCTTTATACATTGTACCGGCTTAGGCTGCTAAATAAGCATTCATTAGTGCCATGTTGTGCTACTTTCTTGTACTCTGTTTCTACCAAGCAATACAACATTTTGGCTGTTATGCCAATATATCCCTAGATGCTCATCTTGCATCTTATTTTCTAACAGACTTTTGAACATTTAGAATACCTGTTCAAACTTTGCTTCAGGGGAATCACAATTAATATATTTTAACACGGAAAAAATTATCATCAGCTGTTCTCTACAATCACATTGCCTTCTGCAGCAAAAAAAAAAATCAAAGAGCACACTTTAATCAGCCATCAGTAACCTGTGGGCAGGACCACACTTACCGAAGTTAATTGTGACAGATCACACAGTATGGGCAGCTTACAGGTTAACGCAAATGTCAAGTGAAAAATCATCAAATCTTAAGGTCCACGAATTGTACATTCCACAGACTCCAACAAGCCAGTTCCCTCACTGTAAAATTCGGACTGTACCATACCTTTGAGGTGTTTTTAAACAGGAGAAGTATGGATGTGTCCTGTGTGCTGAATTAAGCTTATTTACTACGTAATATAATAGAGTATGTGTCTTGGGCACTGATTAGGGTGTCTGACTCACTTTTGCACTAGAAGCTGTTATTTCAAATGACTGAAACGTAGTGCTGATTTTCCATAAGCTTGGTAAACACTGTAATGTTACAGAATTTATCATCATCATGCCTTTAATTTTCTGCAAATTGTCATGAAAAAATATAAAAAGGTATTCCTTTAATTTTACAAACCTAAAAGCCAGGAAAATGAACCTTTGGAGCCAAGCAAAACGACATAATGCCGTATTACCAAACAGAGTAGCAAATGTTCCAGCCAGAGAATGGACATACATGTAGTTCAAGTAAACACTGATGGAAAACTTTGTTAAGTTAGTGTTGTAGACCCACAACACTGGCTGCATTTTATACAAACGTTTACAACACAATTAACAGTGAAGCCTATATAACCTCAGTGCAAATAAGTCAAATCCAAATATGCCAAGTAAGCCTTTGGCTTTTAGTAAACTGCTCCATGTTATGAGTCCACTTCTGACAGACAGACTGCTGAGCACATGCACTAAGGCTGAGAGGAGGGATGCACTGAATGCTGAAAAGTGGCTGCCTGCGATGCTGCGGATTGGACCGTAGGTTGCACAGGTGGTGGAGGTGGTGGCGGAGGTGGCTGCACTGGGGTCTGCGTGTTTGGAGAAGGAGGAGGAGTGGGACGTTTAAATTTGTCAGGGCTGTTACTTCTTCGTGGTGAAGGCCTCTGCAGAACAAATATTGAAATTATGTTTAACACACTCCTGAATAACTTTAGGTGCAAGTCCTCTAATCAATGTACTGAGCTTGGCAAAGGAAACAAACAAAAAAACAAAACCCACAAAAAAATCTGAACAATTACGTGGGAAGAATCCATTTCAAAACATTGCAAGAATCACAATACAACTTTTACATAAAATAAACGATACTCTGAAATGAAGCTGCAAAGGAAAGGGGAAGTACTTTTGAGATCAAACAGAACACCCATTCCTTCCTGTCAGCTTGCAGGAAATGAACACAAGGCATATGTCCTGAAGATACGTTTACCTACGATGACCAGCAACCTATAAAGGAGTAGAGACAGCTGTAGAGACAGCACCTCCCAGCTGTGCTTGCCCAACCGGTACGTGTTGATGAACCTTTAACTTTACACTATTGGCATATGAAGTCCAGCTACGTGGCACCTGAGTGTGGGCGGGAATGTTTTGAATGCCAGAGAGTCTGCCCGGAATCTTTAGCTTTCTGAAAGACTCTTAGCCTGCACACTGGAGCAAGACCAAAACGTAATACAAGTTGTTCTTTGGAGAACGAAAAAAAGATTACAACCCTTTGAGCTGCAGGAGTGAAGCATTTGTTAGAGAGTTCCCCTCAGCAAAAACCACAGATTTTCAACAACCTGCACATTTAAAACACAAAGATTTAAAACCCGTTTTTATCTTTGCAGACCAGTGGGGGACAGGGGGGGAAATTCTTTAATGTTAGCAATGTAAAAAAATATAAATTACACTACACAATACTAACTTCCGCACCTTTTAAACCAAAGTGCTCACTACTTACCGATCCAGTTAGCATTAATCAAGAACCTCATGGCATTACAAACCACCCACCCTCAATTAATAATCAACCAATGGTGATCAACTCTGGGGAGACGCATGATTACAGTGCTACACCAAATGTACTGCAGGTAAAGTCAATTTATTCTGTAATGGAGATCAAAAAATGAAGAGTCAAGTATCAAACTGCAGTTTAGTCAAATAATGTATATTGTATCTATTTTTCTGCAGAACTATGTACAATAGATTAACACTATACGCAAAAAGCCAAGGGATTCTTGACAACTGAATGATGTCTTTGAAACAGTTAAAATCATTTATTGCATTTGCGTGCATATAATATCAAGGGACCTGGTTTCAGTATCCAGCCAAAGCCAAGAGCTGCTTATCAACACTTTTCTCGAAACAATTAGTATTTTGTCCTGAAGATGGTATTTTCCATAGTGACACGGATTAATTTACAGTTTTAGAAGGAGTAGTATTTCACAGAGACTGAACAGAACAAGTTCCTTGAAAAACTTATTTATAAAATTAGATTCCAGGTTTTCCAGAAGCATAAAGATCTTCCTGCGACTAACTCATGTGACGTACAGCAGTGGGCTGAACCCAGATCAGGATTCTACCTTACTGCTGAGCTCCAGCTTCCCTCCTGTTCTACCCACTTTTGTAGTGTTCCCACTGCTCTTTGCTGAATGAAATTAACAATTACCTTTGCACGCTCAACTATTTTAGAAGCAGCCATATTTTAGCATTCTACTAAAAATTCTGTTGAAACATGTTTTCACAGCTGAGAAGACAAGTATATGCAAAATCCTTGTGGGATATTTATATACTACCATACCTGTTGAGAAAAATCAAATGGTCTTGATACAATAACTATAAGCTATTTTGCCAAACGGTTAATATTTAGGCTCTGTTTGTTCATTAAACTCTACAAAACGTAGAAGAAACATGACTAAGTAGAAATGCATCAAACACCGGAGGTAAAAAGGAAATAAATCCAGTTGAAAGATATGAGAAATTGTCCTAACAATGTTTCTATTAACTTTCTTCTTTGCCAATGAGAATAGAAAATAAGAGTTAACTGCCTGTTACAGTGACATGGTGGTAGCATTGTGTGTCATCCTGAAGAAAACCTGAGCTTGGAGCAACCTCAGATGACTCATCCGTCAGATGGTGGAGACTAGGAGAAAAATGAAAGCAATGTTTTTACTTCCTGGGATAGGCTTAGTAGCTTAGAACATCACTTCTCACACCCTGCCTGCTGATCCATAAGATGATACCTATTACTGTCCTTAAGATGATAATACATCCTATTCTTTTGCAGAAAATAAGGTTCTCCAAAAAGAATCAGTTTCTGAGGGGTGAAGAGGAAAATCAGGGTTGAAGAAAGCAGCAATAGATATCTTGGAGTAAGGAGACAAAAACAAACATTTACAAAAATGTTTTTTAGAAAAAGCTTAAGGATAAGAAATCATAACCTTTCAAAACCAAACTGATATTGGTAACAACTATTTACTATTTTAAATACTTACTGTAATGCCATGGGATGGTCCCATATGTTGCACATGAAGGCCTGGGGAATTGTAGTAAGACATTCCAGCTCTAGTCAGTGAAGTTGGTGGTGTGAAACCAACTGTGTGACTTGCATATGACAGACCTAAAAATTGTTAAAACAAGGTAACATCAACATCCTTGTATATATTACAAACTAAACTGTCAGGGTTTTAAGAAATTTTTTTAGTTCTGAATCAACAATAGGTTAAGTAATGGTAACTGCTGCCAGATTAGACGTCTAAAAATAGTCCTTGCTCTGAAAAGCGGGACGTAAAATTAAACTTCTTTTCTTGTAGTAAACTACCATATGTTTCAAAACATACATTACACAATGTTAAACATAACTTTTCACTTAACATAAACAGTGCAAGGCTTCCCTGGCAGCTCAGTTCTAGTCCACATGTATTTCCATCCAGCCTTCCATTTCTCCTTGAAGGAAAGGGCTCCCTGAACAAAATACAGTCTGAAGAAGCAGAGAGGTTGTGCCTGGACAAGCCATCTAGCATTAGGCCACTCTGAGTTTCCACAAAGAAACTGGATGTGGGTGGCTCCTCCAAGGTGTACCAGATCCGCACCCAGGCTTCCTCCTGTTTTGCCTTGGCGTTTATAGACAGGGACCCAAATATCTTTCAGACTGTGAAGCTAAAACATTCTGGGATTAGTCGCTAGCAGGACTAGGCTAGCAACTAACATTTAAAAATGACAACTTGTTTTATCCACATTAAGGAAAGCCTAATATTCAACAGTGCAAATATCCAATTCTTCCATCTAAATCTTTCCTTTCTGTAAGAACTAATTTATAAAAATGCGGAGTACTGTAAAGCTAACCAAGGTAAACAGAAACAGCAACTGCTAAGTGCTTAAAGTTCAAACCTTGAGGTGTTCTGAACATTTTGAGTATTTCTCAAAACAGCACATTTTCCAAAACCTTTAGCTCATTATTGCTTTCTGACAAAAATACCAGTAAGGTAGGAGACAAGACTTTTCTCAGCTGTTTAGTATTAGACACTAGCAACTGCTTTGGAGAGTTACGACCAAAAAACTTTTCTAAAGGTCTATTAAACTTTTGTAACACCACATTGGATTTAACAGTTTTCACACTTCTTCAACACAAAATCAAAGCAAAACAGTGCCACTGCAGCTACAGTATGCACCAACAGCCAGC
>VZTL01039924.1:5870-16723 GCA_013400535.1 Scopus umbretta
TGGAGGGGGGGTGGGGGGGTGTTTTTTTGGTGGGGTAGTAGCTGCTTTTTTTTTTTTTTTTGGTAGTCATGTTTTGGGGAGCTCTTTCCTCTTGTTTAACTACAGCAAGGACGAAATAGGTAAACTGCTGAATAGCAATTTCAACAGAATTGCCGGTTCATGTAAATTACCTACCCCCTGTGGCATGTTTACTAACCAATCAAAATATTTTCTTCAGACAAAGCACTGCAATAAATTTAAATGAAAATAAGGACAACCACAACACAAGACACATAATAAGCGATTTGTGCACAGCATGGAAAGTATCTTATAAGTAAGAAAATTATGTTCATGCTTTCCAGTGCAGAATTTTTAGAATAATACAGCATATTTATCATTTGCTGCAGTACAGTTATTTCCAACAACTTAATGAAAAAGCTCCAGTTGTAAGTTGCTATTGGACTCACTGGGAATAAAAAATTAATCTGAGCAAAACATTTGAAAAACCATGCATATTCTATCAGAACAGATCTTTTATCACAATCTTTAGTATAAGGAACACTTACTGAAACGCATATTGCAACCCTGCAAGAAAATTCAATCCGGTGATTTCTGGGGTCCATCACAAAGTGTAGATGGAGTGTAACACAGTTCTCTTCAAAATTATGGGACAAGGCAAAAATACCAGCTGAACAGAAAGGATTTCTAAATACCTTGCAAAACAACTTCATGTCCCTTCAGCAAACCAATGCTAAAGACCCTCATTGCGAGCAAGCTCAGAAAGTCTTTCTCTTTGTTTTCTTCCACTTACTATAGAAATGCCACACCCAGAACAGCATATGAAATTACCCCTTCAGAAAATGGCATCTATCCTAACACAGGGTAGAAAGTGTTGCATAAAATACCTCTGCATCTTCTTCTAAGGGGCATAGTCCTTTGGTCTGCTCTGCTCTGTGAACTGACAACCCCAGCATCTTTCCATGCAGCTTTTCTCTTTGGTTTAATTACTATGTCATATATATAAATATATACACATATATGTAATGATACACACACACATATATATGCAAAAAAAAGTAAAAGAGCCTGTACTGACATCTTGAATCAAGATACAATAAATTTTCACCTCTCTTCAAATCCAGTTTTCCAATATGTCGGAATTTTGCAGAACTCACCTGCTGCCACAGCATGAGACTGCCTTGTTCAGACTTTTTGGTGCGGGATCCTCTAATGTGTGCAGCTGAAGTAGACGATTGCCTACAGCAGCAGACTGCTGGGGGCAGGAAAATAGTCCTGTCCCTGCTGCCTGGTGTCCCATGCCAGATCTCGGAGGAGCTGGAGGTGCTGATGGTGATGCCGAGGAAGGGCACAAGGCATGGCAGCAACTCCTGCCTGGAGGGAGAAAGGGCCAGCCCTACCCCTACTCTCTTATCTCTCTCTGCCTGTCCAGCACTTCCTCTCACCTCTAGAGGAGAAAAGTTCAGTTTTGCTTGGAGGGATGATCCATTTAGACCTGCGGCCTTCGCAGGCCCTACGGCAAAGCCCGGCAAGCCTCCCACATCACTGCCACTTCCCAGCCTACCTACTGTGCATGTCCAACAGGCCCTGGCACAGCTGGGTCTGCCAAGTTGGACCTCCAGCTGTCTGTGACAAGTGACCAGCCACAAAGCCATCTTAAAACACAAACAGCATTCACACTGCCTCTAGAAAAAAAGGCATTTATCTGTGAAACTGTTTACAATGCAAAGACTGACTGTTGTCTGCAGGTAACTAGGAAAGCCTCAGACAAATCCTGCCACCATCCTAGCTTATTCTGCCACTTTTGCTCCCCAAGAAAAATCATGTTTTCTCCTAAACAGGCTCCTTCCCTCAGCTCTCCACCACATTGCTGCCTGTCCCTGTCCTGCTGCTCTCCGCCAACAGTTCTCAGACATTTGTACAGAAGTTACTTTCTGATACGTATTTTCATTACTACTTATTTTTCCTCCAACAGCTCCCTGCTAAACTGAAGTTGCATATTCAAACAGTAAACATATCAACAATATACAAATACACTTAGTTATGCAATCCACGCTGACCAAAGAACAGTTTAAATTTATCACCCCTGTACCACGTCGGTGCTATTAAAATATGTACACCATGAAACAGTAAATTTCCACAACTGCTTGGCATGCAAGAGACAGAAGTGAACTGCCCCAGCAGTCTCCAGTCACTTCCATTACTTGTCCAGCCAGAGCACATTCATCCACCCAGCTGTATTGCCTCTTGCCCAAAGAAGGACAAACATTTGGGATATTTTAAAACAGAGAGAACATCAGAGAACTAGTGGGGACAACACAGAGGCAAATAAAAGGTATATGCAGCTAGGAGCAACATGAAGGGGAAGAGGGAGAGGCCATACACACAGGGAAATGTGCAATGATCTCATAGAATCATGAAGGTTGGAAAAGCCCTCTGAGATCATCTAGTCCAACCGTCAACCCAACAACACCATGCCTACTAAACCATGTCCTGGAGTGTCACATCCACATGTTTTTTGAACACGTCCAGGGACGGTGACTCCACCACCTCCCTAGGCAGCCTCTTCCAATGCCTCACCACTCTTTCAGTAAAGAAATTTTTCCTAACCCCTAATCTAAACCCCCCCTGGCACAACTTGAGGCCATTACCTCTTGTCCTATTGCTGGTTACTTGGGCAAAAAGACCAACACCCTCTTCACTACACCCTCCTGTCAGGAAGTTGTAGAGAGCAATGAGGTCTCCCCTCATGGATGGACCTCCCTGTCATGGTCCATCCACTAACCTGATCTGCACCTTTCTGATTTAGGGAAATGGGAAAACCTGGTAGCATGAAACTGAAGAGACTGTACTTCTAAGTCTTTTTGCTTTGTTCAAGCAAAAGAATGAGAACAGCTAGGATATAAAAATAAAATAGCAATTGCATAGAAAAGTTAGAATCTGAGTCCCCTGTCTCACAATACAAGAACAAAGAGTCATGCAATGAAACTGAAGGCAGAGAAAATCAGAAATAAAGAAGTGATCAGTATTGTTTTACAGAAAAAAAAGAAATCAAAATAAAAGCAAGGATATATCTAAAGTTTTGACAGCCATACATAACTTGCACAGCTGTCAAGGATACTCAGATTTTTGTGAAACCAACATAACATTTTGAAAGGCTATTAAAGTCTCATGTTTTATGGTTTTAAACCTGTCTTTAAATATCTGTAATCAGGGTGAAAACAGTTGTGAAGAAGAAATTATCTGCCTACTGTGCCATTTTTACAACTTCAGTTATCTGATGCTGTCAAATGCACTGTCAGAGACAGGACACCATCCAAGGCAGCTCTGGGAACTGGTATTCCTGCAAACAAAGGGCTCATTCCTCATCACTGAGGTTTCCCATAGCCATGGTTCTGCAAATTCAGTGATTCTCAAATAAATCAGGGTTCACAGACCAAAGGAGCAACTGGAAAAAAGGCTGTGATGCTGGAACTGGATTCATAAACACCAGAAAATTTGAAACCACTGATCTGCATGCTGTATTTCATTATATATGCTGGAATTTGGTTAAAAAATTAAACATGAAATTATGGTATACAGAACATAAACAGGATATATTCTGGAAAAACAAAACCCTTACATTTTTAATTTACTCCACTTTTTTTTTTTTTTCCTGAACTGGGGAAGATTTAAAAAAAAATAAATAATCTGTGTAACATCTTTGGCTTAAATAATTATTACAACATCATGACAGCTTTAGCTATTCAGTTAAAACAAGAACTGTATCATCCAAAGTGAAAATCAAGCCCAGAGCTGAACTGAAGAATTCTGTCTTGGAATGGTAAGAAGAAAAACAAAACCATTGATTTCTGCCACGTCCTGAGGGTTTGGGGTTGGGTTTTTTGGGTTTTCTTGGGTTTTTTTGTTTTGTTTTTTGCTTAAATATTATTATTTTATATGGAAACTTACAATTACCCCAAGCTTCTTTTAAAGACTGCAATTTGTTTGTATATTATCTCCAACTACAGATACAAGAACAAACCATTTCAGTCCAGAAAGTTAATTAAAATAAATAAGCCCTGTCCTTTTTGTATTATCAATAGTTTAATGTTTTGACTGAATCTTGGCTGAAACCTCCTCACCTCTACAGAGACAAAAGGTTAACTTGAGTCTGGGTATCTTGAATCCTGACTAGCTAGCACAGATAGCAGTGTGGCTTAGAGCCCAGGATCTAGTTTAAACCGAGTTAGCACTTACCCATTTTGTAGAGAGAATACAAATAAGATAACACTGAGAATCCTCCAGTTCCCCTCCTGCAGTCCCTGTTTTCCCATAAGAAAGGCTAGTTTTCCACATCTAGTTGGGATAACCTTAAGGCATCTCAGGTCTGTGGGACATACTTGCAGACATGTGCTCAGTCCACACTGTTCATCAAACAATACAATAGCTACATTTAAAGAAAAAGATAAAGAAGTAAAGCATAGGCAGCCTATTGCTAGGGTCTGGATGTGGAGATGATCAGACACGGCTATTACACTCTAAATTCACACTCTGCTATAATGAGAAACATTTGGAGGGGGAGCTAAAGCTTAATTTTCAGAAATATTGAGGCCTCAGGTGGCTGACAACTGGTATATGACTGAGACCAGCCAGCAGGAGCTCCACAACTCTGAAAATTGCAGTAGGTGGCCAGTTGTATCTGCAGACACGGAAGTGGGCTGGCTGGTCAGTAAGCGGAATCCTACACAGCTTTTCCCATCTCACACGGGCAAGATGCCCTGCAGCAGTCAGTACTAGGGAAGCAGCAACACTTCTAGAAAATCCATGCCTGCCTAGAAGCTTTCCAAAACGGGCACCTGTACTTCCATATAGGTCCATTCCCATCTGTGGAGCTCTGCGTAGTGCTTGCAGTGTTTAGCTTTATCAAAGAAACAGAAGTAAGGTGGATTCAGTCAGTATCTTTTCACGATTTACCGTCCTTTTACTGACACTGGAATTGTACATGTTCCTATTTCAAGTCCTCCAGTGGCTTTTGAGAGGTAAACACAGAAAAACCTGATCACTTACAGCACTACACTGACTTTAAGAGGGGAATGAAATCATACAAACTACAAATTTAATAGAAAATGTAAAACCTAAAAAAATACATAAAATCTCAACCACTTGTATTAATATGCTTATTAAAATAAATCATATACAGTAGCTTCTAGTTTTCATACCAGTATTTACAAATGACTTTTCACCTTCCATTCCCTTACCGTGTTTCAATCTCCAGTTAAATACAGCATCTCATAACCTTCAGTAAACTTTTCCTTCCAGATATCTGGCAGGCAGGAAAGCACTATTCTCCCATACTTCATAAATACGGTGCCTGGAAACTCATTATTAAAACCATTTTTGTGAATGCTCAAGTTCTAATTCATTACTTCTCTGAAACTATTTAATGAAACCAAGATGTCTGATAGTCAAGAAAGTTCTTCCACTGGGCATGAGCAACAGATCTTTCACAACCTGTTAGAAGATGTGCCAAGACTAGTTCCTTTCCTGTGTAATAGAAGCCACAGGAATCAAAGTTTCTGATCAAAGTCCAACACCTCAGCAGTGCCAAAAGCTGACAAGTCCTTTTTCCCCCCTCTTTCCTGAAAACAGCTCTGTAATCACACTGGATTTTAATAGGATAACTATCTCTTGGACTCACGCTGAACTTGGTTGTATTAAACTATGATTAAACCACATGATGGTTGCTACATATAGCATTACTTAATATATTTATTTTTAAAGTGTGCTGAGATTCTTATGCAACCTACTGCCACAGTCCAGGGTGTTTGGTTTTTTTGTACAAAGACATTTCTCTTCTGTCAGAGACATTGTATTAAGCATGAAACAAAGTATTCAAGCAGTAAAATGACAATTCTGCTGTATTTGCTGAATGTCAGTCCAGAATATATGCACTGAATTTAATGAAGCTATTCTGTTTTGACCAGTGTATTTGAACACTTGGAAACAAACTCTTTCACACTGTGGAGCAGTGCTGAATTACCTTTTCATAACCACAGTTCTTGGGAAATTGTAATGGCTACAAAATTCCCGCACCAAGATTCAGGGACTGAAATAACAAACTGACCATGCAGAAAATCAGTACAGGTCTGGCAAAGTTTATCTGCTCACATTTTGCATTGCAGCTCGCTGACAGTTTATTTCCAGCTCACCAGCGAGGCACATCCCACTGGTGAGGGATGTAACCTGAGGCCACATGAAGTCATCTTTAAAATGTGAAAGTGATGTAAAACTGTCCCTGAGAAAGAACCAGCCTTAACAGGGTCTCACGTAGACAAAAGAAAGGAGATTTCAATATAATATTCCAAGCAGCCATTTCACACTCAAGGGGTGGGAAGGAGGAAGGACACGGAGATCTACGTGCCTGGCTTTCCACGGCTATGCTGATGCAGTGCTTCGTGCAGAGCAGAGGCACAACCACATGCACAGACTGAGCAACTCAAGCCTTCACTGAGGAACTCATGTGGACAAGTGCCACGCCAGCCAGCCAACGGCCTACATCAGCAACACACCCGATTTTCTTAACTAATGTCATGCCACTGAGATCCTTTAAAAACTAAGACTTCTGTCAGTTGCTGTCACACAAACTGGTAGAACTGCTTACCAGTTTAGCTAACCTTTAGATGTTATCTAATTAAATGTACTGGAGGAAATAGAAGTTCTGTAGTAACATGCAGCAGTCTGGACTTCTGAGTTTCTTTCCTCTTTCTATTACTGATTTAGTGTACAGCCACAACAATACCCCTGAGCTTGCTGGTTCTTCGTTTACCAGGAGAAAAAGTAAACCACTGTCCAAACTGTAATGTTTAATTAACATTTGCAGAATACCTTGACAGCCTTGTTGAAAAATTCTCTGGAACTACAAATTCCAGGATAGATGAGTTGGTGAGTTTCTGATCACTGCAAAGGAAGCGTACTGCATGTCTTGAGTTTCATTCTGGAATTTTTAACTGTAAAAATGTTCCAAAGCGAATAGTCGCAAGCTTCAACTTAAGAGCTTGAGCTCAGCTCCTTGAGCGTGCCCAGCCATAGCATTTACCCTGGCCAAACAGCATGACTGGTGGGAAGGGGAGAAGTATCCTCTGGTACAAGAAGGTCTAATTGTCCTCTAAAGGAAGGACAGTAATCATAACATGTAGCCTACCATGAAAAGTCAGAAGGACTTTAGTACACAGAGAACGGCTCTTTTCCTCAGGGGGCAAAGAAACAGTTCCAGTTCTTCTGTTTGAGTCAAATCACTGTTAAATGTGTGTGCCAATGACCTAATTCTGTTTTCTAAAGATGTATTACTTACGCAAGAGAGACCATAACAACCTCTTCACAACTATTGCCAGTCAATTGCAGAGTTACATATTTGTGAAATGTACAGTGCATAGTGAAACTTAACAGTAAGAAAATATGCAGAACCCAATTTAGCAGAGGGATTATAACAAGTTAATAGAGCCTCAGTTACATCTCAACTCAGTAAAAACAAATCTATCAGATTTCACACCATACATTTATGGAAATTTTAGCACCTACAGAGAAATGAGTTAGCTTCCTGAGGCATTGATATTTTCAAATTTAATATGTTATGGAAGCATAAAAATACCATCAATAAATGATAATATAAACCTCTAATTTAGTGTCATTTTTCTTTTAAACCTACCAGACAGGGAGAGAACCTATTTTCTCTCACAGCTCTCTCCACTCAATAGTTACTTATATGCCCGCAATATTCTTCAACTAAATAGGATCTAACAACTTACAATAGTGGAATCATCACAGTTAACATGTTGAGAGAGTTTCTATAGGAAACTTAATTTTCACTGTATCCTTGGACCTGTATTAAGAACAGTTCTTTTGAGTCTAATGTTTTGTGTTGATTCAGCTGCAAAATGCTTACATAAAGCCCTACAACTGGCAAAATTGGCTAAATTCTCAGCAAGGAATAAATCACACTGAGCTGTAACAGGTTTGCCTTTGACATACCATTCTTTCAAATTGTAATTTTGTAGCAGACCTGGTAAAACTGTCATTGCAACCTAACCTAAAGATAACCAGATTTTTTTAATGCCTGCCTACACCTACCCATAAGTTGCTTCTTATGGGCAGGAATGAGGGGAACATGTAACAGACTCCTCTGTATCTGGTGATATTTAGGTCTGTTTGGAGCAGCTCCAGTCAGCCCAGGGCTTCCAGCATGGGGCTGACACATGCAACCTCCCAGCAGCCGTTGTGTGAGAAAATGCCGTGGGCTTGGGCACAAGTGGAACCAGCTTGGTGTCAGAGCATGGTTCATTTTTTTTCCTACCTATTATTGGCCTGATACTTTTCCCAGTCAAGTTCATGAGTTTTTCCTACTGATTTCAGGAAGAGAAGAATTTTAATCCCCAAATACTCTCATTATTTTTAAAAAATCTTCACATAAATGTAAACCACCCAAGTGTCATAAAACTGGAAAAAGGGGTTCTCTCTCTCTAAATACAGAAAGCTTATATTAACAGAAGCAATTTGAAAAAAAGCCCAGCACACTGAAAGGTACCATTTACAATGAAAAACCTAATGTGCATTGCAAACCTCAATGGTTTTCACTCTACATGTTGTATCTAAAATGTAGCTGTTCGCATCCTGGCACAACCCAATCAGCCAGGAAAATGTCTGTGCTTTGCTGTTCTGCCAACAGTTACTTTATAGCTTGAGCAGGTATTTAAGTTGCTTCCCATTAGCTTGAGTACTCATTTAGCTGAAAAAGCCAGCAGATGAAACTCAGCTCTTGGTGAAATAGTCTTTACTCACCCCACCACCACACATACACACCCACCCCTATCCCCTTCTGCATGACGGCTGGATTTGCTTGGAAATTCTTCCCGGTGTAATCCTAGCATGGGAGAAGCAAAGTGGATGCCTCTGCCAGCATTGCTGCTTGGCCAGGGCGCAGGGAACAGTTAGTTCCCCTTGCACTGCTTAACAGGAGGCAGATTATCTCATGTTATTGCCAAATGGGGGAAGTTAAAGTCACAACAAGCCATCACGTGCTTGATAATGTTTGTACACATGATGGTCACACTTCCTAGTAAACTCATTAGGGTATTTTGGCATGCTTACATCCATAAATATGTTACAAGACATCTATGTTTAGCTATATGGAAGAGAAATTACTTGCTGTTGTGAAAAAACACATATAGGTAGAAAGAATTTGAGGAGATGGGAAGAGGTTTTCTAAGTTATTGCCATTAAGAAACAAAAAGGTTAAAAAGAAAAGCTAAAATTTAGGTATGCCTTGCTACATACTTGCCTTGCAGCCAGGCAGGAATCCTTTACTAACCTAGTGGACAGTATAAGCCTGTAATCCCTGCACTGCAACCCAAAATGAAAGCACCAACGAAAGTTAGTGCTTAACTCAGAATGGAGGACCACTTGGTTTTCCACAAGGCTGGACATATTAATGTCAGTGCTGGATCTTCCTAACTACTACTTTGTTGCAGTTTGCTAAAATAATGTTTGAAAATGAGATGTGAAAATAAAGGTTTTTTAAAATTCTTATATCGAGTATTAAATGCCCAGACACACTCTTTCATCATTTCTTGGAATTAAAGCTACCACTAATTATGAGGTTTCAAAAAGGAAAGTAAACTGGTACAGGAAAGAACAAGAAAGTGGATAAAGACTGCCTATTTGATGTATGCAAGAGAGAGCAAAATTTGTTCTGTGGAATTAAAAATGATTAAAACGGTTTTCCTGCATTTTTCCTTCAATTGCATGACGAGGAGAATAGCAAAAAAAGGGTTGAAAAGATTTTTTTTTCTCCAGTTCTAGAGAGCAATATATCCTAAAAATACCTCCACATGTTTAGGCAAAATTCTGCAAATGCCAAACCCTAGTAAGTTGTTTTTCTTATCTCTTGCTGGAAGACACACAAATTTATGGTGAGCAGGAAACATTTAATGTATCTCACATCACAAACTTCTGAGATTAGATGGCAGGGAGGGGGGGAGAGGTGAAGGAATATTCATTCATGGTTACAATTTTCTTGAAACCCTACTGCCCCATAATGGAGGAGCAGCACTGCAGTACGTCTTTCCGCACACATACATATTAAAAACTTCCAGATATAGAGAGATGAGCTCATTAAACTGAAGACAAGTAAGATGAAACATCCCAAAATGCTTATTTTCCCATTAATAGTTTTGACATTACAAGATAACAATCTGTGAAGAGACTTTCACAGCAAAGCGGTGTCTGTAAAGCATTTTGTAAAGACGGGAAGTTTTTACACATCAGATTTTGGTCTGGTTCCCCAAGATGTCACCTATTTCAATTTGTCACATAAAAACAGATAACTAAATATCTGAGACATTAAATCAGCATTAGTGTATGTTTGATTTTTTAGGCTGTGAGAATTGGTATAGAAGTAATGTCAACCATATGCTTAGCATCTAGCTGAATTATTATCAGTCTATCTAATAGTAATTAAGAATTCCCATGTACATGTTGAAGAAATCTAACTATTTGCATATTGCATAAACCATAGCACATTATGGCTTAATCAAAAAAAGAAAACCCCACACATTCATTTTTTCCTATCTGAACTAAATTAGGCTTCTTTAAAGAGAAGTGACTTCATATCATGTGCAGCTTTTTATCTTACATCAACTACATCATAATATGCCTCATCAAAATATCAAGGAGTGTTTATATTTTGTTGTCCAGTCATTCTAATTTATTTCCTCTATCAAGAACAATCAATAATTCTTTGCAAAAATGTGTGCTTCACATTTGTTTCCAGTAGTCATTCCATTGCCGTTTAACTAACATGGAGATGGCCATAATCCAGT
>VZTL01039937.1:10808-24080 GCA_013400535.1 Scopus umbretta
TGATTCCCCCCGCCCCCCCCCCCCCCGCCCCCATCACACACAGATTGTCTTACAAAAATATCTCTTTAAAGTTCTAATTTGTCTTTTGTGTCAGTATCAAGGAGATGCAGCTCTGCCAATAAGTATTGTTCCACAGAAAGTCTGCAATAGTTGTAACTGGTGCTTGTAAGAAAGAGACTGCAGCAAGGAAAAATCACATTCTAAGGCTGAGCCACAGCTACAAGGTAAGACGTGCTTTTCTCATTAACCTTAATTAAACTGCTCANACCAATATACAGTCAGAGACCATGTGCACACAGATATTATCAGCTAGATTTGAATGTCCAAAATTCTTCTGTCTGGTGATTCTACCAGCCACCTTCTTGATGAAACTTAGATTTAGGTGTTAATTAAGAAAACCTAAGTAATTTCTATTTACAAAGACCACAGAGTATTTGGAATAATTAGGGGTATTGCATTTATCCTTGCAATCTGGTCAAGTTACACATGGGAAACTCTTCTGGTAAACATTATTGCACACTAGTTTTTGAGTAGAAAGATGCTTATTCCTCATTTCTTCTCACCCGCTTCAGGCTTCATTACATCTGAGAATGGCTCTACCATACTGCTAAGGGAGTTACCTTTTTACATATATGCAAAGATAGATTTTTTTTTTTTATGCAGCTCTGAGTTTTCACAATGGAAGGTATTTGCTAAAAAAGCTGTATCTTTTTGTTGTTCTTTCATAGTTATTGTATGTTAGTGAACAATATTGTCTTTTGAAAAGGTGTCACTCAGTAGAAGACAAAATGGCTGGTTCTTTGCTGCAAACCTGATGAGGACAAAGTAAGCAGAGAGGCTTGTTTACAGAATACTTTTATTACTATCCTGTCTTTCTCTGAGTTTTCTCTCCATGTAAAAATGGATTGTTCTGATAAAGCCTAGACTTTTGCTGTGGCTATGATGCTCACTTTAAGGAAAAGGTGGGCATATTCTTATAAAACTGACTCAGGGTCCTGTCACAGCTTTATTATAAATGTTAACTGCTTTGTAACAACTGTTTTTTGTTTGAACTGGATTAACGTACGCTCCAGAATATAATGCCGTTAACTTGAAAAATGTCAGATTTTGTGAAGATGCAGATTGAAGTGTAACACTGAGTTTCTCAAATTTCTTCTGTTTGGGCTTCTCACATGATCTTCAAACATTTTTTTTAAGAGCGTTACAAAGATGACTTTGTACACACCCTACCACAGTTGCCGTCTTGTTTGGGAACTTTTGTGAAAGGAAACCATTGTCTGGGGCATTGATATCTGCATATGCGCCAAAGGACGGTTTTCTGAAGCAAAACCAGTTCCAACCATAAAAATGCAACATGTTTCAAATTGAAAGCAAAAGCCAATAAGACAGACGTACTTTACTAGACACGACCTCTAGAATTTCTAATTCTACTTCAAGTAATTCCTGAGGCATTTTAAAAAGTAAAAGAAGAGATCCAGCAGATTCAGCTGCTCTGAGAATCAGTCAGGGCTCAGCAGACCCCTCTGGAGTCATCGCTGTTTACTTCAGAGCTGCATTAGTGGAAGAATTCCAAAATTATTTAAAAGTACATGAATTTTTGTATTTTTTAAAATCTGTGATACTGCATTTGAGTACCAGGCATCGTGGGGAAACAAGATGTGTAATGCAAGCAGCACTTTTAAGCATTTCTCCTCAGGACTGGAAAGCCCTTGAGTGTCTATGCCAGGGGTGCACTGTCGACATTCAAAGGGCTTCCCCAACCCCAATATCTTGGATGAGGGACAAGCAGGCTGACCCCTCCAACAGGAGTGGCGCACCCACTTTCCGGCGGTGCCAGGCAGAACGGGCCAGCCCTTGCAGCGGGTGAGGTGATGAGGGACCCCCATGGCCGTGGGGCTGTTCTGGGGGAGCCCGGGGCCCGGCAGGGCCCTGGCACTGCCTCAGTGCTGAGGAGAGATGCAGGGCTGTGGCACAGCGGGCGCCCAGATGCTGAGGGGACTGTGGGAAGGGCACCGGCTGCTCAGCAAGGAGGTGGGAACACTCCACAAGTCTCCTCCATGTGTGGTGGCCCATGGCTCTGAACTGGAGACCTGCCATGCTGTTGCTCGCTGTGTGCCTCGCTGATAGCCAGGGAAGGAGGTAGTGAGGAGGAATGCTGCGCGCCAGAGGTCCCTGCACTGGAAGTCCCTTGGAAGAAGCGTGTCCCTGCTGTTCATCCCCAACAGTCCTGCTTGTTCTCGCTTTAAAATGTATGTAAACCTTCCCACTGGCGGGTGAATGTCTGCTCAACAGCAGCAGTCACCTCGTGGGCTCTGAGAGCTGAGTCATAACCAGCCTACAGCCAGGCCCAGGCCATTTTGTAATGGAGACTGGCAGATAGGCCCCATTTCCCTGTCAGACTATTCCCCCTCTGTCTGGTTATACGTGCAAGAAACCATGTTGATTGTCTCTCTGAGCTTAGAAAATTGTTACTTTGTGCTCTCGATAAAGTAATTTAATGGAGATAAAGCTAGAGTACCAGTCACTTTATTTTAGTGCTACGGTTCTGCCCTGTAAAAGTCCATGCTATTCTGTTGTCTATCCATTGTTTGAAAAGTAATAATTTATATGTCATCTTGTAGACTAATTGCAGATAAAATTTGGGCAAACTTGGAACAGGAGGTTTTACCAGGCCTCCCAGAGCAATTATACTGCTTTTTTTGGCTTGGCTGTATGCCTGCATATGTTATAACAAACTCACACAGGCCAGTTGTAGGAAAATCCTGTAGATCAGGACCCTAAGCATCTCTGAGGCCTCAGATCCACAGTTAGCCTGTGGCAAGCATGCAGTATGCTTTTTCCCACAGAAGAATTAAGTCAGGATCTCACTGAAAGGGCATCAAGATGGCCTATCGGGATTCTCAGTTGTCTCAGCAAATGGATTAGTCCCATAGATTTTATAAGCTTTAATAAATGAATAAACAGGATCACAAAGCTTAGGCTCGTTCTCAAACTTCGTGGTCAACCTGAAGACTGTAACAAGTATTCCCACAAACCTTTGAAAGGCATATGTGCTCTTGTTTTCAAAAAGAGTTGTCTACTTTTTGGGAGCCTTTCCTCCCTGATGTTGTAGCCCAGTGTGTTGCACCGGTTCTTTCTACAGCTGAGGCACATTCCTTTGTTGAAAGTGTTGATATCGTTGCACCAGTATGCTGTGCTTTGCTTATCGTTGTGAAGCAGAGAGTCGATGAACAAATGAACTGACCTCTCATGGGCACATTTCACAGTTTGAGTGATGCCTGAAAAAATGCAAACAACAACATTTTGCATGTTCTTGTTCCTCTTTACCATTTCAACTGCAGAGGAGTACAGTAACCAACTATAAACATACGCTATTGTTTTTCCCGCCACCCCTTTACTACTAAAACATCATAGTTTTGCCTCAGAAATCATACATTGTAGCAGCTTTACTTTTAGGATCATCTAAAAATGGTTTGGCTGAACCTACATGGTAATAAAATTGAAAAATTTGCTGCTTTAACTTCTCTAGCCTGACTGTTTAAGACGGTAAATATGAACTTAGATTTCATTGTCCTGGCTGTTTTGTCAATATGAAATACAACATGAGGCTATATGCAGTCTTTCAGATCTATGCCACATTAAAGACAGCAGCCTCATTCTGACTGGCTGAACACCGTTGTCTTTTGGGTGCTTACGCAGTAATGTCATATTTTGTCCCTATTGGAGTGACAAACTCTCATTTTGAATTGAATTTTGCTTGCAGCTACTACTGGGGGAAAAGGAGTAAAAAATGTATTAAATACATTAAAAATTATTAAATGCATAGATCTGCTTTTACGAGAAGTAAATATATTTTTCTGCCTTAAGTGTCATCAAATTATGGAAGTTCTGTGTAATCAGGATATATCATGATATACTGACTACTTTTTATATACTTTCACATTTGTCATGAATTATCTGCTAACAAGTAAGGCTTACTTTTAGGTAGTGTGGTGATAGTTGAGAAATATTTTTGCAATGCAGTATGCTGGGTGAATGGTACTGTTCTGGGGTTTTTTCAGTGAACAGTTCCGGTTGTCACTGTGCATGAGTACCTTACCTTTTCTTCAGTATGTTGAATCACTTTCTCATACATTTATGCTTAGGTACATTGGAAATAAGCTTATGTATATAAAACCTAGCCTGGAACACTGGCAGTCAGGTCCTAGAGAGAGCATCATCTGCATGGCTGAAGGATGGGGAGCTGTGAAAAGGTGAACTGAGGAGGTGAGTAGTACAGCCCTGTGTTTTATTTGATTTGAAATAATTAATTGCACACTAGATGATTCTGGCTTAATTAGAATCAGTTTTCTCATTTCCTCTACCGCTAAAACAAATACTTTTGAAATTATTCAGAAGTCTTTGACAGCGGGATGCTCATGGCCTCATTTTCAGAAGTGCTAGGCAGCCAAATTCCTTACTGGAGTCAGCAAGAACAGTTTGAACTCAATACATGTAAAAATCAGATAAACAATTTCTGGAAAAGAAATTTCTTTGCATATAATGGGAGATAATCCTTCCATCAGATACTATTTAAGACCATAGAGATCTGTAAAGTTTCCCAGAGATATTGTCGGTGCAGCTGCAATGCTGCTTCCTGTTTTCTGCCATTGGTTCTTACCAGTGATTCCGTATTGTGCAATGTGGTTATACACATGCATGATGTGACAGCCAGGCTGAAAGGTGCCTCCATTGGGATAAAAGTCGAAATGAGCCACAGGCTGCTTGATGCCAACACTGAGACCCATGTGCTGCTTAGTGAATGTATGAATTGCATCTACGAAGTTTGCATCATCTGGAGATAAACGGTCTGTTGGTGACATTCCTTCAAACAAGGGACCAGCAGGGTCAAGGCCTGCAATAAATGCAAATAATCCTGTTGTGAGACAGTGCAGATGAGCTGTTCTTTTTCTGTTATGAGAAAAGTCTGTGATAAATATTTAAAAGCAGACAGCATGGATACTTTACAAGGTCTTTGATAGAAAGATGATAAGAAAAGATGATTGAAAGATGATTGTTTCACTGATAGAAACAATGCTAGGAATACTTGTCCTGCAGAGGGTATGTGGTTACACCAAAAGGTAAAGTAAACACAGGTGCCGTAATAAACAGTAACGGCTACATGCACAAGGACACAGGCCCAGAGATAGAAGTGTTTGTTATAGACAAACCATGCTTGCTGCTGCTTTGGCACTTAAGGGATGTTTACTTAATTTTGTTCTTTCATACTCTAGAGGTCATGCATTTCAGAGGCCCTTTTGAAGACAACAGTCCCACAACAAGGTTGACTTTTAGCCCACATTTGGGACCTGAAACTTTGTGAAGCTTTGCTGATTGCTTAAAAGAGCTGTAAGCTGTATGCTAGATGTTTTTAATAGGTTTTTCAACTTTAAAAGTCTTCAAGGAAAATTATTATGGTATTTGGAAAAATAATATTCCACTTAGGGAGACTTGCTGATTTTTAGTTTGCTAGATATTTTTGTATGGTGCTTTTTTTGTTTGGGAACTGATTTATGGAAAAGGACTGCTGGAGTAGTTTAAAGCTGCCTTCAGTTTTGAAGACAAGCTTCTACATTTGAGATTCTTCAGTTGATACTATGGACTAATGTAATTGCATAGATGTAACTGGACAAGACTAATAGCACAGGCTACAAGCAGGGATGTCACCCTGAAGACATACATTTCCTTTTATTTTTAATAGCTTTTATCACTATGAATTTTTGGAACTTATTGTTACAAGTCTGAATAATTTTTGCTGAAGAATGCACATAACTGTTACAATAATATGTTTTAGTGTCTTTTACTTATCCATTATCAAGGTTTGATGTGCTAATATGGTTTGAACAAGCAGTGCTGATGAACTGAAGTCCTTCAGTATATACACAATACACCGGTATAATATCATGACACATTGTGTAAAATCAGCTTCTTGGCATGCAGGCACTGTCACAAGAGCCGATTGTATGAGGGACTATGGTATGTGGCAATGAATCCAAGATCGGAATTGGGACTTCAAACTACAGTTGTATGACTGCAGTTTGCCTCACTCCCAAATCAGATTAAAGTGTTTTCTCCGATAACTCAAACATAGCTGATGTGGGCCTCATGTAAAATGCATTCCAGTTTTGTTTTGGTTTTTTGGTTTTTTTGGTTTGGTTTTTTGTTGTATAATGTATACAGTGTATCAATAACCTTATAAATGTATTTTCATTACACTCATAATTAGTACAGTTACAAAATATTACAGAAGGTTCAAAATGCCACTGGTCAAAACAATCAAGTGTTATGTTTAACCCTGTTTAAGCATCTATTAGGGATACTCTAATTATATGCTTCTTGTAAAATGTAATCCAGGACTATCATTTTTGCCACAGGAGAACTGACTTCAATTCTCTGTATGAGCAATGTACCACAGTTGCAAGCTCAAGCACAGTTAGACCATTTCCTTAGTGTAATTTTTTTTTTTAAAAAAAATGAGTTGCTAACAATGAATAGTGTATTTGAATGGCTTTGGGTGAAGATAGTGACTGAAGAACCAAGGTTACTGGGCTAACGTTTGGTTTAAGGTGTTACTGGGAATGGATACAGGATAAATTCAAGCAACATGTAACTTGAATCTTTGGTTTAAGATTTGTAGTCCCCACGCTTGTATATTCTGTATGTCATAATTTGGACTAAGGTAGGAAAGATCAAGGCTAGCAATACTATGATTCTTCATTTTGAAAAGTGTTTTTATTAAATTTTTTAAATCTAATTTCTAAACCAATGGGATGAAACTTCTCACCTGTGGCAAATAATGCTATTCAACAGCTAAATTTTAGATATGATGTTGATATGTCAAATATGTATGTGACTTAAACTGGTTGACTATTATGTGTCTTAAAGTTACAAGTCTTTTACCTGTAATTCTTCCAATCTTGTTCGTACCGCTGATATAACTTCCAGCAAATCCTGAAACATGAGCTCCTAGGCTGTACCCAATTAGATGAACATTGCTTCTGGAAAATTGAATAGATTCCTGGAAGACAGCAGCAGCTTGACTTAGATGCAGAAAATGTGAAAAGTAAGCAGTGAAATACTTCCTACAAGCTAGGAATGCCATGAATTACAACACAAGCAATTTGTATGTTGGTGATGGAAGTCAAATGAGGCACATGGATCATGCACTAAATTTCTTTGCTGGCTGAATATTATTCCTCACCTCTTTTTCATGCTGCAGGAAAATGCCACACATTTGGACACTGCTACTTATGTGCTATGCTCGGGACCATCAACACAAATAGGTTTTTTGTTGCTGTTTGCTGCACGTGATGCAAATATGTGTTGCCTTTTGTCTGCCACATTTGACTTTCCTATGACTATGAAATGGATATCTGTACTTTACCTTCAGTGTAAAACAATCCTTTATAGAAAGTGCCTTGCTGTTTTTGCCTGAGAAACTAGCACAAGCCAAATTAGAATCCAAAATATCAAAACATTGATCAGACATGCTAAGTGATACAGCAGTGACATTTCTTGGACTGATTTGTACAACACTGGGTATCTGATCTGAAACAAACCTATTGAAGCAGAATTTGCCTCAGGCCCCTCTTTCTACCTAATCAACACTATATAGATCTTAAACATTTCACCTGAGCTACAATGCTCTCTGTTTTTCTGACTTGTAAAGAGAAATGTGGTGTATTTTTCTTGCAGGAAAGGCAACTCACTGTTTTAATTTCATTGTGGATATTGCCTGTTCCAGTGGAGCTGGCTTTGCAGTCTTGATACCTGTCTCTTGTGAAAATAAGGTGAAACTTGGCAACCTTCTTTTGAGAGAGGCAGCTCTTAAAAATCACAAGATCTGACCAATTTTCTTGGCAGGTGTTATTGAGATGGATGCTATTGAGATTGTTACTGATCATACCCTATTAACTCTTAGATTGAGTGCTAAGATTTACTTTATTTTTATTCTTCATTAAAATGTTGCACAGCACTGCAGTTTTTGTTACATCCATTGAGGATATTTCAAATACCCGCCTGCCTTTAAGCAGACAGACACATAGCGGAAAGATAGTTGTGGGAGTTGGAATGAAGGGGGTTTTAACCGTTAAACTCAGGAGGGGTGCTTCTCAACAGAAGGAAGGTTACTGCTTGAACACACTCAATTGAATGCTGTGAAAATTTATGGTATATTTAAATCCTGGAACATATCATGATACAAGAGAAGCCACCTACAATGCTGGAGCAAGGAGTCGTTTATTCAAACCTCGATTTGTTTGCTGACACCAGAGAAATCACGGACTGTCTTTATTGTTGACAATGCATTATGTCCTCCTGGGAACTGAACAAAGTCCACCATTTGATCATTCAATAATTAAACAGCTTCAAGATATGCATTCAGGCTTCAGCAACTTAAACTACACTTGACCAAGAGCTAAGGTTTCTTGTAATGTCACAATGAAAAATAGTGACTCTGGTTCTTCTGCCTTCTCTTTTGTGCCTGTTGTCCCTAACTGGACATGGTATCTGACAACTCCTTCTAGCCCTGCCATTCTTGTGCAAAGCAGCTTAGCCCTTCAATGGTATTTGCTACAAATCTTTCAGCTTGTAGTGTATTTCTCTTCCAGCTTAGGCCTCACTGTATTTAAATTAACATATTCAAAAATTCATTGTGAGGTACAGAAGTATAATTTCATTTCAAATTAGGTAGCTTAAATTAGTACTAGAGATAGATGAAGTCACAGTTGCTTAGGGGCCTGGTTTGTATAAGTGATTCTCATTCAAGTGTTTGCTTTCTGCTTTTTCTTAAGTAGTGCTGGAGACCAGTGATACCTTGCAGACTTGTCTGCAGCCATTTCAATCCAGCCATGGCCACTGCTCCCTGTGTAGCAGGAGTTTTGGTAAGTAGTTACTACAATAGCATGGCTCTGTACTCGCTACTACCTCCATGTCATCTGCTTTGTGAGACATGTCTGTTCTCTGAAAAGGTCTTTACATTCTGAGTCTCTAAACCATTATTTTAGAATAATCTTTGGGGAACTGAGGCAAAAATCAGACACAACATCATGCTTGAATTCTGCATTAAAAGCAGAAATTAAGCACAGATAACATAAACGCGTTTTACCAAACCAACCACTTGCAGATCATAGAATCACTTAGTTTGGAAAAGACCTTTAAGATCATCATGTCCAGCTGGAAACCTAACACTGCCAAGTCTGCCACTAAACCATGTCCCTAAGCACCACATCTACACACTTTTTAAATACCTCCAGGAATGGGGACTCAACCACTTCCCTGGGCAGCCTGTTCCAATGCCTCACCACTCTTCCAGTAAAGAAATTTTTCCTAATATCCAATCTAAATCTCCCTTGGTGCAACTTGAGGCCATTTCCTCTCGTATGATAATGTGTGCTTGCTTTCAAAGTGTTGGACTTTCAGCTGTCTGCGAACATGCTAACTGAAAAGCTAAAGTAGCATGAAATTATCTTACCTCTAAAGATATATCAAAATATTTTAATAAACAAGACCACTTGCTTATTTTTCCTCTTGCATGAGTTTTGTGAAGTCATATGAAAGTGAAGATATGAAGAAAAATTTGTTGTGTATTAAAGAAACGTGATTGAAATGAGCAGCATTAACCAGCATCGTATTTCAGAAAGGTGGTAGCAGCATACAAACAAGTAAATAGGTCTTTTCCAAAGAAACATGTGTTGATCTGGGGGTCTTACCTCTAGCCATTCCAGGAAGTCTGCTATCTCCTGTCCTATATAGCGTGTATTCCGTACAGCAATGGGATAGTGCTGGTGAGCAAATGTAAGCCAGTCTGCAATGATCACATTAATTTGTTTATGCTGAGACTTCAGAGCTGCTGCCATTTTCCAAATCCAACCTTCTAACATCCCATCCACCTGTTTAGTTAAAAAGAAAACAAAACCAAAACCAAAACATTCTTAAGGGAAAGCAATCTGACAAATATTTTATGTGAAAAGCTCAAGGAAACAAAAACCATAATATAAACCAGGAGGGTTTAATGCTGATAACTAGATTTGAGGGGCTTCAGCATGCTTCAGTGCTGAGAATCTTTTGGTTTTGGTGGGAAAAAAAAAATTAAGAATTGATAGAAGAACTGTATAATAATTTATGTCTTGCAATATGGACTCTTATCAGTGAAATGATGTCCTGAAATATTTTCACTCATCCTGAGATAATTTATATTACTGATTAAAAAGAAAGACAGAATTGTCCAGAAAACTTTTGATTTCATTCAAGAGCAGCTGTCCCTGTAAATTTAAACTAAAAGGGATTGGAGAGGGAGGGAAACTGGAGGATTGCAGACCAGCAGGCATTTACCTTCTACAGCTGTTCCATTTTGAGGTCTGCTTTTTTTTTGATTCATTCTTTTTTTAAGAACCTGATCACAATATATTTACTAGCATCAAAGACTGCTGCTGATTTGATGGACCAGAGTTGTTATTTAGTCTGTGAGATTTAATTGTTACTCTAGTTCCACATATTTCTTCAACTGATAGAACATCTTTATCTCTTCTGGTGTTTTAACAGAATTTGGGAGTCTCAGTTCTGGGTTTCCATACGTATTCCTCTAAGAGACCAACACCTCTGCAAATTAAGTTAATATGAATGATAAAGTTCAATGGCAGCAGCTTCATGTCCATGGTTTGTCTTTCAGGATGGTATAGGTTTTGAACAAATTCTTATTTGGGAGGCTTGGCTAAAGTAATCTGGGGCAATATTTCATACAAAGTCAACTCTGCTGTTATTTGTTAAGAGAGTTATATGCATCAAGGGTGTTGTTCAGAGTTCCTCTGCGTATTTGCAGATGTGCAAGAAAGATCTGTTTTGCCACCTTATGTGATGACACTGGTTCTATGTCACTACGTCACTCAGTACTGCTATGCTTTTGAGAAAGGTTTTCATGGTGATTTTTTTTTTTACAGTTTAACTGGAAGAAGTTCAGTGATAATTCATTGATGTTGAAAGCTTCCTTTTCATCTGAAGGGACTTATAGAGAAGTTCTCTTTAAAGGTGTATCTATCTGTGAGAAAGATGTGGGGAGACTGTGTGCACTTCCTTTCAATAGGTCTGTAAATATCTGGCAGTGAATGTATCAGAGAAGTGAAACTGGTATTCGGTCCTCTGGAGGCATAGCACATTAATTCAGCTACTTGTTTGAACTCTGCTGGCTTTAAACCAGGCTGAATCTAATCCTTGGCATGGGACTCCCATATGAAAAATTGCTTGTAAACTGTTCCTTCAGAATCTCAATGGGGAATTTCCACTTTGTATTATTTCTAGCCATGATTGTTATCAGGGTAATCCACCATCTTTCTAATCACAGCCTTTCTTCTGAAGTTACTTTTGGCACTAGCATAATAAGGAGGAAAGTCTATCAAATCAGATGTAGTTTGAATTAAAAATAAAATGTGAGTTCATACCGACCAGCCATGGACTATCATCACCAGAGGAAGAGAGGCATTGAAACTGCATTTGTCAAGAGTCTCCAACTGATTAAAAAAAATCTGACAGCCTTCTTCAGTTGTATCTGTATAGACTCGAAATTTGGTTTCTAAGTTTTGCTGATCTTTCTTTGTTCTAGTGTGCTGACTCTGTGATCCCAGTGCCTCTGAAATGAAATTCATAACAACAGTCATAATAGGATGGCATGTAAAACCTGGAGAAGTTACTAGTGAAACACAGTTTATAAGACAAAGTAAACAAGTAAGACTGAAACTCTAGCTATGAAATTTCCTGCCTACTCCAGGTGGGCTGAAGCTGCACATTTTGGGTCAAAAAAGTTATTTCTTTCGAAGTTTGAGATGGTCTAAATGTATCTCTGAATCTATCTATTTGAACAATAACAATTACACAGGAAGTACTGATCTTATTGCTATGGTCCCTTACAGAATGTGTAAGTATTTTAAAAACACAGTACAGGTGGTGTGACTTTACACTGTTAGTGCATGGACAGGCGAGCACATTCATAGTCTATTAACTCTGCAGGGCATATTTTACTGATGTGCATTTGCTAGTAATCACTGAGCAAGCATCATTACCTGAAAACAACCATTTTATTCAGGGTTATAACCCTGCTTAGAGACTTAGGTGACTGCTTAAAACTATTAGACCACATCATAAATTATTCTTTTTCTCTAAAAAGGGAAGATGAAATGTTCTAGTTGTAATATTATTGGTGGCTTCATTTTTAGATAAAATAGCTTGGTACATATAGGCATATAGGACAGCATTTTCAGATGTGTCTATTAAGTACCTGGTATGGCATCTGTATTTAAGGAAGTGGGGGCAGGGTGAACTGTGGTCTTATCAACATTATGAACTTAGGAAGGAGAAACATGAATATAGAGAAAGTGCTGAGAAAAGGAGTAAAATAAAAGCAGAAGCTTACAAAAAGCACTTTGTAACATGCAAGCCTGGTATTTCTTTCTAATAAGACTTCAGACCATTTATTTTATTTATCTGAAAATAATCCATATAATAAATTACTAAAGCTAGAAAAAATGGGGATTAGTAGAAGAAAAGTTAGAGTGTGATGAACTAGACAAATGAGAGATTACAGTTCTTTGTGTTGAAAAGGAACTTTTAGAGTAGAGAGAGTTTACTAAGGGAGTTCCTTGGGGACTGTTTTTTGGCTAATTTTGTGTTAATATTTTCATTAAAGTAGTAGGCAGGAAAGGTAAAAGACTGACAAAATTTGGGAGGCATTTGCTAATACTGAGGAGACCAAAATGTTAAACACTAGGAGCTAGGTCACCTTGAAAATACAGCAACAGAAATGGGTAGAAATCTCATACTATGAAGTGCAAGGTCATACAGTTGATAGGAATTTCTCTATAAATGGAGCTCATAAATTGGAAGTGACACAAAGGTAAAAAGTCTGGATTGTAGTAATCAATAACAAAACTGACTATGAGTCAGCACTGTGATTTGGCTGTCAGAAAGGAAAATATAATTCCAAGATGAATCAAGATGATGTTTTTGGTAGGAAGAGAGAATGTTGGTGCCAATAAGTTAAGGCACTTATTAACCACATACAGACCAGTGTGCATAGCTCTTGTTACCAAGTCCAGGTGATACCAATTCAAGCTGCAAGACCTGCTCAGCAGCACTACTAAAATGGTCTTTTATTATATTATTTATTTTTAATATAATTATGTGTTATATCTAATTTAGATATAGCTTTTGTAAAATTAATTATATATAAAAATATATGTATAT
>VZTL01039958.1:0-34994 GCA_013400535.1 Scopus umbretta
TAAAGGAGATTCTGGTGGGTTGGAGAAACTCTCTCATTAAAAATAAATTTAAATTCTCTGAACCTGCCTGTGTGCCCTCCAGTGGCTGTAAAACTTTGCCTTACTGGGAGAAGCATCTCTGGAAATGATTGTAAAATGTTAGCAAATCCACCACAGGGATTCCCTCTGCTGTAATTCCATCCTCCACAGAATATATCTGTCTCTGTACACACAAGTCCCAGGACAGCTGCAAAGTCAGGCTAGCGGAAATTAAGTTCACAAATTAAGCTTCTGCAAAAATAGGAGCTGCATTCCAGATCTGAGGTTAATATCCAGAGTAAGGGCTTGGTTCTGACAGAAGCAAAACACCTGCAAATCCACTTCAGATCAGTCTGTATTAAACTAGTCCCTTTTGAGCAGTTTCAGGAAAAACACCTAAAATTTGATAGGATCTGGAGATCTTGCTTCAGAGGCAGTGTCTCTGGGACAAGGTGAGGCTGACAGAGGGAAGTTTTTGTGCTGTACCAGGTTGGAGAATAGCTAACAGGGAGTATGACAACACAGGCTGCAAGCTCAAAATCCCAATATTATTTTCCATATTTACGAACACAGAATTAATGTCTGAAAATAAAGTAGGAAGGAAGGAAGATTCCCCAAAAGCACTCAGTCTGCCTGTCATCTTCTTTCTTTAGAGGAGGGCAAAAAAAAAAAAAAAAAGTGGGTTCCAGACCAGAAGACCCTTGAATGGGCCCCCCAGATGCTGGCCAGAACAGCAACACCTTGTGCACATGACCACATGGCCAAGTGCTGTCTTTGGAGGATGTAGGCTGTTCTTTGCTTGGCCTTTTCTCCTTAGCATTGTTTGAAGGTTCATGAATGCATCCAGCTGCCAGATATCTAGACTGCTGAGGCTGGCATAACCCAGGTACCAGCCAAACCTGAGCAGTATGCCTGCTTCCCAAACCACACAGCTGTTGCTGAGTTATAGCTTGTGGGGTTTTGCACCTGGGTCCAAGATGCACTTCTCCTTTGGGAATAGCCTTTCAGCCACAGCACTGTGCCGGGTTTCCCAATGCTGCCAGGTTTCTGCCTCTGGCACCGTTCATTTGCTAAACAGATAATCTGTTCATGGATAATGGAAGGCTGACTTTAATATAAGTCTGGGCAAATAATATGAAAGATCATCATACAGGTGGTTTGGGAAAGAGTGGTAATCACCAGTAATTTTCATTTGCTGAAAGAAAAAGATTTTGAAGAGATCAGCTAATTCTCTTTTTCTTCCTTTGTAGATCACCAGATTAAAAATTGACAGAAACCCCTTCGCTAAAGGTTTCAGAGATTCTGGGAGAAACAGGTAACAGGAGCTTGTTTTTGTTTCCTCACTGATCTCCTCTCTCCTTCTCCTGATGAGTGCACAGGGTATTTGTCTAAGGCTGAGGAAGGTGTTTTGTAATCCTAATTCATATTTACAGGAGAATTTTGCTGTAGACTAGTTCTTAGAGGAATTAGAAGGACTGTTTCACTTTGCCTAAATGGATCCAATGTATGACGGCTTCCTTAGAAAATACTTTCCAGGTTAGCCAGCTAGACTGAACCCATTTCTTTTTAGAATTTTCTTACGGTGCTGCTCTTATCTCTGCCTGGATCCTGCAGTGCCAAAACCCTGAGAGAGGGTTTTAGATATTCTTAGGCAACATATCTGTAAAGACAGTTTATCGCTTTCCTGCTTGCCAACATTTTTTCTATGACTCTACTTTTTGCTGTTGTATGTTTAATTTCCTGTTCACTGCTACCTCAGTACCCCTTCTGTTACTACTACTTTCAAGGCTGTTTTCCTCTGTATGCATGTTTTGCTCTTGTTTTTATTTCCTGATGGAAATTAATTTATTTATCCTCATTTTTATTTTTTCATGTTCCTTGGAGTTTTACCATTTGTTGTTGAGAAACACAATTAAAATGTTCTTTAGCATCTCTGATAAGTTATCAGTAAACTATTCATCTGTTACTGGTATGGTGCCATGATATCCAAAGAATTAGGTAAAATAAATAAACTTTGTAAATATACTGTAGATTTTCTTAAATTTTTTTTTTTTGTTACTAAAATGAAAAACAGAGATAGAAAAATGGGGGACTGCAGATTGTAAAACAGACAGATAGGTCACATGCTAAAACTCTGCAAAATAAGGAAAGTTGTAGGAAAGAGGACGTAGACACTTTTGCTTTATTATAAGATGGTATGAAAGGAAATTATTTCTTTTAATTTTCACAAGAAGTTCCAAAACTTGGAGACAAATGCTTGCTTTACATTAGAAGAAAAAATTGAGTTTCTGGTAGGTTTGCAGGATAAAAGTGAAAAAATGTTCTGGTTTCAAACCATTTCAGTTTTTCTCCAGAGATGTTGTTTAATTTTTTGCTTAATCGTGTTGCTTAATTTTTTCAGGATTTTTATGAAAAGATAAAGTAGAACACCGTAAACATTATTTAGAATATATTGTATTTTAATTACACAATAATAAAACAGGACCTTGAATCCAAAAGATTTTGTATTAGTAGAAGACATTACCATGTTATCAAAAAAGACTAAGAAAGTCCAAACAAAAAGTTTCAACTTTTCCCGCCATTCATGAATCCAGCAGAGAGTGCAGCAGATCTTAGTATTTCAGATCTAAATGAAGTGGGTATCCTTTAAATCAGTGTGACAAATGCTTTAGACATTAAATTAATTATAGAATTAAGCATATATGACCATGTTACAAGAACCCTAGGGTTGTAAAGCAAGTGTGCAGACCAGAGTGAAATTCGTGTGAGGAACCCTCATTTGCTGTCTCCATGGGCACTGTAATTCAGTTTTTACTTGCATGCTCCTCTTCTGTGTGTTCACCAAGACTGCTGCCTCATTCAAGGTTTAGAATGGGAAATGTTCAGTGAATGGGCAACTGCCCAGTGTTTTCCAACACCCGTTTAAATGCTACGCTCTCCATGATCACAAAGACGACTTCCTACTGACCTAGTGACTTCCTAGCTCAGCTCCTCTGTTCTCATCTTACTGTAGTTATGCAAAAAGATGTTACTGCCCTTATTTAATTCTCACCGTGAGCATTAGTTCTGATACTTGAGGCACATGTGACTTTTACTCTGCTCTCCTCTCCTGTGTGGGGAAAGTAATGTGCCCCTTGTACAAGGTCTTCCCTGTGTACAGAGATACAGCTGCACTGGAGGCTGGGCTTAGAAGAGGGATTGATGCAGTTCCAGGTACATGGTGGGCTAGATCAATGTGGAAGGCATTAATAAGGTCCTAGCCTAGTGAATTTGGACAGTTTCCTGAAAAGGTTGGGAATTACTGATCTTTGTAGCTCATTGATTTAAGAAAGGGCAGGAAATTGCTACACGGCTGCAGCTGTGGGGAGGGCTCAGTAAGGCTCTCTGCTGATGTAAAGAGGAATTAAAATCTTTAAGGTATTACACATCAAAGAGAGCAGCCTGAGGCTTTAGGAAGAAAAAATAGGCAAAGGTATTTGCAAGCATATATAGCAGTCAGGCGCCTGCCTCACAAGCAGCGGTCTGGCTAAGGTTGCGTCGCTGTTGTCAACTAGCGGAGGACACTCTAAGATTCAGCTGCTCCCTTTGTAGAGGACACATACATAGATGTACACGTCGGAAGGAGAAAAGTGTTAAGGTCCAAGATGTGTGTGGAAAGGACTCTCCAAATAGGACTTTTCTTAACTGTGCTGGCTGGCTCCTCTTCCCCTTGTGACCTTCATTAGGATCAGTGGTCAACCTGAGTGATGATCATGATGCTTTGTAGCTTCCCACATCCTCACAACAACTTCGGTCAGCTACAGTACATCAGGCAGTAGTTGGAGAATGTCCCACTGAAAATGTAGGCCTCCTTTGAAGAAGACACAGGGTAATTTGAAAAAGAGGCCATTTGTGAAGCAGGCAAGTATAGTACATGTTCAACAGGTTTTCTATAAGGTCTTAAAATAAAAAAAAAAAAGTGTGGCAGCAGCAGGGGCCAGAGAATGTCTGAGGCTGCTCTGGGGCATCATATCCCAGCGACATCGGGATACTGAATCAGAGCCATGGTTAGAGTTTGCCAGCAAATGATGGAGAAAAAAAAATAACCCCCCCCCTGGAAAAACAGAGCATGGTGGGAGAAGAGGAACTCTTAGACCATTCTTCCCTAGGACATTTCCTTTCTGCTTTGTGTTGAGGCTTTTCCACAAAATGGAGAGAGATGTTTTTCCTTCACATATTTCTTATTCTGATATTGTTTCACTGTTTTTGCTTGTTGCAGAAATTATGGGATTGACTATTGTTTTTAAAACTAGTTTCCCTTTTAAATCTTTCACTTCCATCAGCTCACATCCTTCCTGTATGGTTCCTTATGACTATGGTCTCCCTTCATTAGCAAAATAGACTGCTAAAAACCTGCTGCTCTGGGACACCCCATCATGATGTAACTGCCTGTATGCATCTGGGGGAGCGATCTTTCCATGGATCCCTTCTTGGATCTCCTTCAGTATTTTGCATGGTTGTCTCCCTTCACAGCTGGCTAAGTCTTTCTGCTGGGAGAAGGAGCGTTGAGGTTATTTCAGAGGGAAAGATGCAAGCAGCTCAGCAGCTGGACCTTGTTTTGCAGTCTTTGAGCACTCAAACCATGTTAACTAACGGTATGCAGCAATCTAGCCATTAACCTTGATGGATTAGGGAGTTAGCCTGTGTTAGAAGGCAGGGTCTTAATTCCCGCTTATTAGAGATTCCCTCTACATGATTTTTGGTCCCTCTTTGAATTATCTGCAAAAGCATGTAAAGCATCTGTAAAAGTGAAACAAGAGAACCGGTCCTGGTGGTGAAAGAATACCTACGTAATGTACATATGAGGCAGTTATTACTTGGTTCCTTTCCTGAACTTCCAGAGATTGAGAACCAGAGTTTTTGACATATGGAGCTCAGCTAGCCAAATGTTTGGGTAGTGAGGGTACAGGTTTAATGCCACAGAGCTTATTTTTGGAGACTGAGTAAAGTTTGTTTGACAGTGGGGTGCTTGTGGGAGCTCCTTATCCAGGAGGAAGCCAGAAGGAACAACAGTCAGGAAACCCAGCAGGGTGAGGGAAGGAAAAAAAAAAAACCTAAGCTGAAGGCAAGCAACAGCATTTTCTTTTCAGATGTGGGCAGCTGAGGTGGATAAAAGTTGTTTGTGTTGGAAATGCTCTTTGAGCTTTTGTCTAGGGTAAGAGAGCCAGGAGGGCACTTGGAGCCAATAGTTTGGCTTCCCCAGTGAACAATGAAATGATGACCTGAATCCTGCATGCAGCAGGAATAGTAAGGTTGGCCATATGGGATGGATTATGGAGGTGCACAGATAGCTCGTACATCTTTTTTCATTTTTCAGACAATGGAACTGTTTCATTTATTACCTATTATTAAAACTTTATAGCACTAAAAATAAAAAAATGAATGAAAAAGAGAGAGTGAATTTTGGATACCTTTTAAAGGACTGACCTTATTAAAATAGAGCTGGCAGTGAGTCCTCTTCTGATACTTTTTTTACTTCCTTCATAAAGATGGTGTGAGAGGGGAGGGTTTATGGCCTGATAGACAGTTTGAAGTCAATTTTTCAGTGCAGTCCTTTGGAAGAGAAAGAGGATGCCACGTGGATAATGTTTGGCACATCTGTTACCAGCAGCCCTCACCAAAGCCTGAAATAAGTTGTCGAGATTTCAGAAATACTGAAAAAAATTTTTTTTTTTTGTCAGCTTTTATTGCTGTCCCAAAATGTCTCTTCATTGGCCAGGTGGGGTTTTATTTCCCTGTCAGGGGCTGGAACACACACACAGTGGCATTCCGGTATTTCTGCTGACTAGGAAAGCACTGCCTTTCTGTCCTGTGGTGGCGGTCTGTGATGTGGCTCTGGATATCTTGGTACCACACCAATGTCATAAACTGCTATGGGAAAGAAGGTTGTTAGAGTTGACAGTGATGGAGTTGCTTGATTCCTACCATCTGACCCCACCATTTTTTTTACAAAAATAAGAATGCATCACAGGAAGAAGGAAAAACATTATATTTAAAGGTTAGGGATAGAGTTGTAAAACCAGTCAGGCAAAGGTGGTGTGCATTCTGACCCAAGCTGTTTTTGCATGGCTGCACATTGTTTTTCTGCAATACTCCATACACGGGGTGGTAGGTGACTAGCAGGTTAGCACAAGAGGCTGTTGTCTCATGGATCTTGTCTGATGCATGGAAGAATCTGAATCTGAAAGTTCAGTAAAGATGTGTTCTGTTTAGATACTAGTACAGAAACACCCACAACATTTGCTCTGCACAAAGATTAAAAAAACCCAAACCAACCAAAAAGACCCCAAAACAGGGAAAAAAAGATGATCTAGTATACAGGGACCTAAATTTGTGTATAGGAGAACTGGTCATAACCTTGAGATCTGTCACCCACATACTTAGGGAAGGTGTTTTATAATGCATGTTCAACATGTGCACACTTCTCGGGGAGTAAAGGACTCTCATTTGGGGCCAGAGAGGAAAGACATGGCTTTAAGTAAATGGTGGATTTTGGCATCCATTCTTCAGGCACCTGTGGCTGCAGTGCTACCCAGAGCATTACACGGCAATCTGTGGATCCAGTGAAGCCACAGTGTTGCTGGCCAGCAGTTGCAGTGTGGAAAGGGGAGGGTGACAGGAGCTGTGTCCACAGCAAAGGGGCTGTTCTAGACCTGCTCCTCTGGAGCAGCTGGTGGAGCCGCTCCTCTGAACAGCTTCTCCTCCTTCAGAGCAGCTCCTCTGAACAACTGGTGGCATCCCTCCTTTCCCTGGCATAAAGAGCAGGAATAGAGCAGTTTTGCAAGCTGCTCTGGTACACTCAGTGCTGCTGTTTACTCTCTGTGGGCTCACAGGCACGGTGGAGTCCAACCCCTGAAAGCAGAATATTATTCCTGATTTAGTCTTTTGTTTCTTCTTATTGTCTCCTGGCTATTCTCTTTTTTCCTTTTCTTTTAGAAGTATAAATTATATGGTACTTGGGAGAACTTTCTACAGGGGAAAGTAGTAGACAGAGAGATAGAAACTGAACTGTGAGTCAAGCTGAGCTGAGAATGATGCAGGTCTCAGACAGAGGCAGGGCTAATAGCTTTAACCTGCCTTTACTGTTTCCCTGAGACACCTCCTGTTAGGGGCTGGATTTTACTGGGAGTCATGAGAGCAGAGGTAAAAGTCAGATGCTGGTGCAGTGTGGGGTTATGTGCATGGGGATTTAATGACTGAGCCAGACTGGTTTTAGTGAGCTGGCCTCCCTACTTCCCCACACGATCCTTGTGGCAGACACAGAGCAGATGGATTAGCACAGCTGGAACTTTCAGTCTGCATTTCTGGATGTATTACTTGGTTTTAATCATCAAGGCAGGTCTTTTCAACAGTAGGTCTTGTGGCATTGCCACTTGCTCAGGGCATTTTATGCTCCCTGGTTATATGGTAGCAGAAGGTCCTTCCTCAGTGTTTGGGCTGGGGATCGTTTATGAGGCTGCAAAATGGTACCATTCTCTTCCCGGCTGCAAGTGCCGAGAAGCAGATGGAATCTGAACATGTGTGGCTTTCTCACAGAGGGAGCAGAGGAAATCCTGGGGGTGGTACCGGTAGTCAAAGAGCTGCTTTTGCACACAGAGCCCAGCTTAGCAGATGGGTTCACATTCTGCGCTGCCTTGTTGTCTCTGAGCTCCATGAGCTGGCAGAAGCCACTGTATTAACCAAATACTTTTGTTGTAATGTGCTCAGCACTAGTGTGAGACTGCTATGCAGAGATGTCTTCTGTTTCTACTTCTAACAGCTTAGCAGCTAATAAACACCATGCAACAACCTCTCTTCTAAACCTCCTCCTAAAATACAGAGTTTGGTTTGCCAACTCCAATGTATTTAAAGCATCTGAGCTTCCGGGGAGACTTTGGAAAGTTAACAGAGTGAGTAGAGGCACGTGCAGAAAGACATTTTCAGAAGCAAAAGGCAGCTCCAGTATCAGCTCAACATCTGACGAGAGGCTCTGGGGATGTTAGAGCCTTTTGCACTGAAAGGGGATATGTTCTTGCATTTGATGAAACATCTCTAGTTGTGTTCGGTCAGTGTGAGGGCTATAACCTACTGCTGGCAAAGAGGCAGGGGAAGGTGAGGAATGGGGAACAGAGCAATGTGCAGCTTCCACAGAGGAGAGCCTTTCCTGGGAAGAAACTCTGGGGGGTTGTCTCTTAAAGGACGTGGGGATCTTTCCCTGATAATGCACCTATGTCCTCACTGAGCTTGTGGAGTTAGAGACTTTCAGCAGGGCTAGCATTCTGTGGTGAAAATAAGAGCAAATCTGAGACCCCAGCCCTTCAAGAGGAAATGCTCTTTCTTGCTTTTTAGCTTTTTTCTTTGGTACTGTCTTTGTAGTGAGTTAGGGACCCAAAACAGGGCCACCACTGATCTTTTATAAAAAACCTCTTATGCTTTCTAGTTGAAGTCCAAAACCAAGGAGATTCCCTTTTGGATGGCTTTCCATAGCACTTCAAATCAGTGTACAGAACTAGGAGGTGGCAGGGAAAGGGAATTCACAAAATTTCTCTGATTCTGAGGGCTGAATCCCAGATCTCCCTTGTTTGCATCACAGCTTGCATCCACAAAGTGTTGAAGTCCACTTTACAATAAAGCATGCCATGAGGAGCTGATGGTCATGTGTCCCTTGCAAAGCAGACAGAAAGTTTGGGATCCTTGTTAAAAAAAGAAAAAGGCACTGGAAGACTGTTAGGAACCTTTGAAATCCTGGGCTCGGGAAATTTCATTTTACTCTAGTGGCCAGCACCTGTGCGGGAAGGCTCGCTTGAGGAATTCACAGATGCCAAGGTGACCTTTCGGTGGCCACTGGCAGCCTGTCAAGTGAGGTGGGAGCCCTCTTTCTCCAGCACTGATACCCTTGCCAGCTGACTGACATTCTTCTTCTCTCCTTGTTTTATTTTCATGGCACAGGACAGGGCTGGAGGCCATTATGGAGACCTATGCCTTCTGGAGGCCCCCCGTGCGCACTCTCACCTTTGAAGACTTCACTACCATGCAGAAGCAGCAAGGTGAGCATACAAAGGGCGTGCAAAGAGCTGTAGAAAGAGCAGAAGAAGAGGGTGTAAGAGCAGCAACGTGGTCTGTGGTGTGTCTGGCAGCCAGGGGGGGTTCATGCACCTCACTGAGCTCTTGACTACTGCAAAAGGACACCAAGCAGAGAGAATAGATGGAAATGGTGGACAGGCCATGCCTTATGAGGTGCAGTGCAGCCACTTCATCTCCCTGGTGTCCCCAGTGCACCTAAGAGCTATAATGATGAGCAGGAAGGAGCGCAGGTTTGGGAGAACCAGCCCAAGTACACGGCATGAATTAAGTCTGAAGAGAACACAGAGAGACCGAGGAAACACTCCAGCATGTCAGACACATTCTCCATTTACAGTTAGAGTTTGCCATTTGTGTGGCAACACAAGGGGAAGGGGCGTGTGTCCTCTGGAGGCTTTAGGAGACCAGAAATGTGCCTCCCCCCAGGATCATGCTGCCTTGCTTTCAAAACCCAGTGGTCTTGCCGGAGAGAGTTTCTGTTAGTATGAGGCTGGGAAGAATTATTGGGTAGGCTAAGTGTTTTCTGCTTGTTCATGCTGTGTCTTTTCATAGCTTATGCCCTTTACATCTCTCATTTGTTAAGCAGGGCTTTCATCTCCAGTTTCAGGCTGTGTTACAATTTTTTTTTTTCTTTTTTNTTCAATTTTTTTTTTTTTTTTTTTTTTTTTTTTGCACTGATAGGACTTCCCCATTCACTTCATTGCAGCTATTTCTAGTTAAAAACACAGTGGTCACTGGGAAGAGAGGTATCAGGGCAAACTGGTACTTTTTTTTTTATTCCAATATAAATGCAAGAAAAGAAACAATCCAAAGCCGCATTCAAATGTGACACCTGTGAGGTTAAACAATCAAAACCAAATGCATGCCCTGTGTAGCAGATTCTCCAGCCTCTCATATTTGAGCTTGACGTCACCCCAAAACTTCTCTCTAGACCTTGAATCCATCTGGGAATGGCGTGGTCCCCTCCAGAGGGAGGGCAGCAGCAGTGGCTGCTGGGGCTGCCCATCATAGGGCAGGAGAGGTTTTGCACAAGCTCACAGGCATGTGTCAAGGAGCACTTGCAGAGAGGCATGCGGTCAGAGATGGGTTAAAACAGGGATTCAGAAATGTTTTCATCACCCACCTAAATAGAAACATAACAGCCTCTCCTCCTGGTCATGGTTGCTGAAGCAGCCTCCCTCCTCTGTCTCACCGCCTATTTGGGCTCACACACCTCCCCTCCCCTCCCATTGGTTATCAGATAACATTCTAGTGGCAAGTCCAGCTACTGCTTACGTGGTAAGGTAATATTAGGAAAGGAAAATATTTAATGTATTTTTAGCTTGTTTTAATATAGTTTGGCAGCTGGAAAACCAGGAAGCAAGCCAGTACCCTGTGACCAGCCGGCTCTGTGCAGACCACCACCACTGCACCACAGACCACTAGGTTTAGGGCAGCCCTTAATTAAAATTGCATCCACAGATCAGTCTCAAAACTTAAAACTCACTATAAAACAGTGCTCTTGAGCTCTGCATTTAGCCATGTGCAACAATGTCAAGATAATAAATCCAAAATATTCCCTCCATCATAGTGCTCACCTCTTCGGTGGTTGCTGTAACAAACTGACCCCTGGTCTCAGCGATAGGTGCAAAGCCAAGGTACAGACAGAATGTATTTTAATTTCTGGCTGCCAGGACAGCCCCCAAGGACCAGCACAGATATGCTGGTCTGGAGGCCTTAGAATTGCTGGGAGAAAGAACAAGAAATGATGAGGTGGCTTTAAGCCACATGTGATTCTTCTCTCCAAACCTAAGATGACCAGAATGTACAGTGCCCATACCTCTTAATCTCCTTGCTTTTGAGCACATGAACTGTGTGACAGGTGAGTAAATCACTGGTGTTTAAGAACTGTCTTCAGCATAAGCTGTTGCACCTCAGGTCCTCTGAGCCTTAGCCAGTCTTTTCACATAAGAGACTTGCCTGGCACTCTACTCCTCTCTCCCATGTGAAGCTTCAGTGCTCTGAGCTGCATGCTGTTAACTCATACCCCTGCAAATCTATGAATTAGAAGTTTTCAGGGTATTATTTTAATAAGCAGACACTTTAAATCTAGATCATGCTGTTGTCTCCAAAACTGGGTGAATATGTGACATTTCTGAATAAACACTTGAGGAATTGCAAGCCTCCATTTTATCCCCTGAATTGTTAGCTGGGAAACTGCACTGGGTCTACAGGAGAATTTTGGGATTAGATGTGTCTGCTGCAACTTAAAAGGAGGGCATACTTACTGCAGAGAGACAAGATGAAAACAGCAAAAGTGGCCACATGCCTAGGAAGAAACATCATTGGTGAGGAGCGAGTTATGATTGTTCAGCCTGGTGAGGAGGGAGGGAGTACATAACAGTACTGAAATGAGATGCTGCCTGTGGTGGATAGGAGAAAAGCAACAGATTGCAGTTATATGAAGTCTAGTGAAGTGCTGGAACAGGTCACCTGTGGGAACTGTGAAATTCAGCCTTGATTTTCTAGATGTGAATCCCCCTTACTGTGGTAGAAAAAATGATGCTTTCTGGGGCAGAAGCTTGGGACTTCAGCAGTATAAATACAGTGCCTTTGCTGCTTTCCAGACAGATTTTTCTGTGCTACAGATTGCTATGGATTCTTAGCTTTTCTTTTGTCACTTGGTAATTTTGTCATGAAATAAAAGTGTTACCTGCCTCTCCCAAAACAGTTTTGTAAAACAAATCCAACTGTGTTATTTATTTAAATTAGCGATTTGACTGACAGAAATAACTGTATAGGATGGATTTCTGGAGAGCATTTAACTTACTGCCACATGTGTCAACTTGGAAAAGTTAGCTTTAGTGTGTATTAAGAAATGAGTAGATGACTGATCTCAAAGCTGACGTGATAAACATGAAAACACCGTTCAGTAAGGACAGTCCCAATATTGCTCTGCAGAGACTGGTTCCAGTACTAACTTGTCCAGAACTAAATGAAACAGTGCAGTTGCTAAAAGGTACAAATCTCATAAAGACTGCAAAGTGGTCAGTAATGATGGGGACAAAGGTCTGAAGAGCAATAGAGATTGCTTGGTAACCTGCATGAATTCAAACAAAGCATGGGTTTTAGTTCAGCCAGATACGGTATCGTGTCCAGGAATAAAACGTAGGACATACCTACCCACCAAGTGTGCTGGGAAGTGTTAGCACTGACAAGAACTTGGAGGTCTCAGTGGATAAGCCACTGCATACGCAAGGGGCAGTGTATGTAATACTGTGATAAAAGGGACATGCAGTCTCTGACGTAGAAAAAAAATAGTGGTAAGCAGTAGGGAGACCATTTCCTAGCTGCAAACTGACATTACAATATAGTCTTCTACTGTATGTATTTTTAAAGGGTGGAAAGAAATTGAAGAGGATTCAGGAAAAAAAAGTAGAATGATTTGTTGGCTTGGAGAAGATGCCTGAGAATGAAAGCTCAGTTTGCATAGTTAATCAAAACAATTACTGAATCTTTACGGCCTATACTATCTTGCAGAGAGAAGAATACAGGGTAGCTTTGTGTCACCCATCCTCAACAGACTCTTGTGACTGCAATTTCCATGTTTTTATGACACAACTGTGTGGAACATGCTTCATAATTTTGGCTCTGATTTTTCTACTCTAACAGAATGTTCATCCCTTTTTGTGGGATGTTATGAGATAAGGAGAACAGAAGTTCCCCCTCATCCACCACCTTCATAAAATTAATGTTTTTACAGTTTTTTATGTCCCTCTTCTGTGCTTCTCACAGTAAATAGTGCCAGTCATTTCTTTTCTCTTCAAGTGGGAATTTTTCCAGGTCTTTAATAATTTCTCTAAAAACAAGTCAGCACAGAGTATTCCAGATGCATCCACATGATACAATTATCTAAAGGTATTATAATATTTTCCACATTATCCTTTCTCCCATTCAACATGCATCCTAGTGCTTTGCTCATTTGTTTGGCCCAAGCTGTATGTTGAGCAAGGGCCACAGTGACACCCCGCATCGATACTCAGTGCACTGGATGCAGCTGTTTCATACAGGGATTAAATAACTTTCTAATCTACACAATGATAGGTTTCAGCTGCCACACAGACTGGAGAGCCTGATGTCATGACCAGTCACACAGATGCCTGGTGTGGCTGACTTTAACGGTCCACGAGCTTTATTTGCATGTGTTGCTGTTGAATTAAACTGCATCAGTAAATCTCTGCAGGTCTGTGACCTGAGTAGTCACTGTATTGTCCTACCAAGGAGAAGAACATGTCATTTCTCTCAGTGAAACCCTCTGACCTGAGTACAAAACCTCTCTTTTGGAAAAGCATGCAATCCAAAAGTTGTTGCAGCTTTACAAGGGCAAGCACCATGTTTGACACAATCACAGCAGATCTGCAGCCGTTTTGAAAAAAGAAAAGTCCCCTCAAACAAAAACTTTGTCAGTGCAGGAGAGGCTGATCTTCTGGAGAACAATGTCACCTGCTCGGCAGTCTACTTATTACTAGGGAAAAAGGGGGCTTGGGATCATTGAATGCACATGGCAATGAGATGTGGGGAAAGCCAAGAATCTATTAAAGTCTTTAATTGGAATATATTTTCAAAATTTAGATTGAACCTCATCCAGATTCTCATTATTAAAAATATGTGGCTCAGTTTCTTGATTTTAACAGGGAACATTAAAAAAAAAAAAAAGAAGCGAGGGGGGAGAAAATAAGAGTTCCAGTAACTCTGGATTGTGTCACTTTCCAAGAGTAAAAAAAGCCATTGCTGGCTCCTACGCAATACACAGTTTCCCACGGGATATTAAGGTAAGCAGATTGCTATCTGTAACAGTAGGTTTTGCCAGGACATAGAGACTAGAAAAGCACTGTGACAATGCTAGAATAGTGATCAGTATCTGATCCTTCCTATAAAAGCTGATACTTTATGCAAGAAGTAAAATCAAAGGTACCATGGCAGCTGTTAAAAAGAATTGCCTCCTAAGCAGAATTTCAGGACCAGTATGAGAATCAGATGATGTGGTGTATCAGCAGGTTTGCAGCATGTGAATTTTTACTTCACCATTAAATTACTGTTTTTGTACATGCACACCAAGTCTGCAAAAGTCAAACGTCTTAGCTTTGACTGGTGAGTTCTCAAGGCAGTTTTCCTTTCAAATGAGGTTTCTGTGCTTTAATAAGTAGCTTTGCTGAGGACTGTACCAATTACTTTCAGTAGATTCAACCCATTCTCCATTAACTTCTTGATGGAGAGCAACTCCATCAATCTTGCACTGGAGACCTGAGGTAGAGAGGCCACCTTTTAGAGAGTCTTCTTTAATGGTTGTTGAGATTAGCATGAAAAGCTTGAAGTTTGTCTAAAACAGTACTGGAGGCAAAGACAGGTGTGCTCCTCACCAGTAAGACAGCTGTTGCTATCTCTGGTATCAGCAGATATCACTGGTAGAAGCAGATATGCTGCTATCTCTAGAGCAGCATGAGTATGCAAACTGGCAATTGAGCACAGCTCCTACTGTCTTCCTCTGAGAGGGAATGTCGTTAATGTTTGTAGTCTTGTGTCGGCAAGGATATGCACAAAAGGCTTCCTCTTCTCTGTGTGGAAGAGGTTCAATCTGCTCATTTGCTACTGGAAAGGAACAATGTTTTCTTGCCGTAGCGAGTGCAGGCAGACTTTAAGGCTGCATGATGTATCAGCAGATGGAAGACAGATACCCTGAGCTGAGGCGTTGCTGATTTTCCAGCTGCCCTGTCTGTAAACATTACCCGTTTCAGGCAGGCATCACCCCTGTCTTGCCAAAGTTTGTCTGTACTTCTTGTTACTCATTTCTTCTCCATGTTGGGTGTGGTGCTCAGAGAGCTGCCCTGATTGCACCCATCTGAAAACAATATTGTGAATGCACAAATCTGTATTGGTGTCAAGTGGAGGGAAGACAGTCCTCCAGAACTTCACCTGAAGGCATCAGAGGTGCCCTCATGCAGAAAGAAGCAAATAACCTTTTGGTTTTATCTGAGTTCCCAGATGCCCAAAATAGTATCTCCCAAAAGACCAGAGCTGCTGATGTCAACGGAGGCTGAATAACCTACGAATACATCTGCTTGGCCACTTGCCTCCTGATGGCAGCCATCGTTCTCTCAGCCGTGCCACCAGGATAATCTGGATGCTGCATCCCTTTCGAAATCAATTGTGAACGGTCTAGGCTATTGGCAGAGGTCAGCTATCCGGGTTTGGTCTCAATTATCTTCTTGATTCTTTTGACCTTGAAGAGGAGATTGGAAACAGAGCAGTTGTTGCCAGAGTTATTGGGATCAAGAGCTGGTTTCTGCTGCATACTTCAAATGGCTAGTAGATTGCCTCATCTAAACGAAGCAACAGGGAACAAGCTGTTCCAGCTTCTTCTCAGTTGAGCTACAGACAGTTTTTCTTTAGGGAAGGGGTGTTTCTGGTGCTTCAAAGTCTCATCTTTCACAGTGAAAAGTTAAAATGCCCTCCCAGATGTGACATGAGGGGCTGGGAGTCAAAGTCTGTGTCGCTCCCTGATGACCTGAAAGGAGCCTGAAGCACTCTGTTCCTCCAGGGAGGCATTTAGCCTGAAGTCTAATTAGTGAAGCCTAAATCTCTGTTATCTCATGGGTGGTGATCAGATTTCACATGAATGAATGGAGAGAGGCAATTCTACTTTGAAGATTTGCACAATTTCCTCAGAGCGGCATATTGTTTTGTCACGAGAAGAAAGTGGCGTGTGCTTTGAGCTTGCCACAATACTGAGACACTTTTCCTCAGTTCAGAAATTTTGAACTGCACTGCCTCTGGGGTTTTATAGTTGTTTAATGTATTTTTGTATCGTTTGATAGGCTGGAGCTTCCAGGGCCTGTGTTGGCCCAAAGCAGGCTCCATCAAGAATAGCAGGAGAGGTTTGCAATTCAGTTTACTTTTGTCACCACCAAAGAAATTGCCACGATTTCAGTTAATCTCAGCTACAAAGTTACAGCAGTTTCTGTTGTGACTTTCTGAAGGATTTGTGCCACAGGGAGTCCTTTTCTCCATCCTGTTTTCAATCAGTGTCATCTTTTGGAGTAGCTTTCATTACATGACCCCCTTGTCAATGTCTGTGCCCAGCTGATGGTTGTAAATGTGAGGGATAGTGCATGATTATCACTGATGAACAACTTTCTCCACTAAGGTGGGGTGCTCAACATCCTCCAGGCCTGAGTAGATTAAATCTGTCTGTACTTGAAGAAGGGAAACAGGAGACATTTCTGTAGGAGCTGATGTACAACTCACGAAAGTGTTGTGTATGCTGCGTTACAACTGTCTGCACACAAGACAGAAATTCATGTCCAACAGGCCTTCTCCTGAGACAGTGTGGACTTCACTCAAGAATACCATGTGTTTATATGAGAGGCAGAAACCTTTATATTAAAGACAGTCTGGGGGAACTGGGAAGGGGATGTCATCTCTTACTTTTGGGGAAGCTCTCTTGGTGCTCTGGATATAGATGGGAATTAAAATTAGACATCCTGAATTGTATTGTTTGTCCATATTAGAAAAAAGTGTTTTTTACCATTGGATCTTGAAAATATTTTATCTTGGAGGATGACTAAGGCAAGTTATACCTTTAACTTTCTGACTGCTCAGTTTGTGTTGCAGAAATCTGTGAGAGCTAAAGGGAAGTAAATTGTTATTCTGAGTTGTTCTAGACTTACCACTAATTCCAGTGATTCTCATAATTTGAGGCAAACTTATAAAAAAGATCCTTCTCTATAATTTACTAACCTTAAATAAAATTTCCTTTCATTCCTCACTTTTGTACCATATAGTATATACTTTCCCTCTTAAATCTATTGCTGTAACCATCTTTTTTGCACTCTGTGAGCTGTATCTCAAAGAACTACAAAGCACTCTTTATGTTTCCCCTACCAACCAAGCAACTTGGCATGTGGTAGATTTCAGGTCTCATTTGGGCCTTTTAAAGATTTTACCAGTGGATTCATAATTTGATAATTGGCCAAGGGGTCTAGAGAGAAAACAGGCAGCTACACTCTGTGAAGACAGAAATGGCTCTTATTCCCATGAAAGAGGGAAGTTTTCATTCCTAGAAACAGGGAAAGAATGAAGAAAGAGTCCAGCACATCACAGACCAGGTGTCCCTGCCCTTGCTTGGTGAGAGGATGAGGAAGAGGCATCAAAGTTGTTTAGTTTTCCAAGATGCTGAAGAAGGAACTCAGAGGGGTAGCGGTGGCACAAGAAGGATGTGATGAGGAATCTTTCAGTCCTTCTGAAGGTTGTAGGTTTAAGTTTTGCAAAACTAGGAATGGGAAGGGAGACCTTGGGCTGTCAGTTATACTTGCCAGACAGAAGTTGTCATGATATGTGAGAGCAGTAGTGACACCTGATTTTGTGGCATTTAGATACCTGGAGATGCAAGCAGGAATTGAGCAGGACTGGGGCATGTGCTGCTTGAAACAGGAATGAGTCCAAGTTTGTGCTAGGCCTGGGTTTTAAAGGACATGAGATCAGATGATTACAGTGGCACCCTCTGGCCTCATAATCTATCAGTCAGATCACATGGCAATCTCACAAACCTTCCCTCATAACTGTCTCAGATTTCCACCTTTGAGTAAGTACTTAATTTTTGTTCTGCAACCAAAGGTACAGTAACTTGGAAGACAGAGAGTAAGTTTCATAAGCCATACATAGGGTGCATGCATGTGAGAGTACACAGAACAGGAAGGGGATTTTACCTTTTTGTTCAAATTTGTTTTCCTTCATGATGCCATCACTTTTATTTACTGTTGCATCCAAGGGTAGAACACTGCAAAAAACTGGGGAGGGTTGGTCTCTCCCATGCTTTAGAAAATCCTTTTACATATATGTACATATCTGTAGAGCCTTCACAAAAATCAGACTTTTCAGGAGTGACTTAGAGTATGTCTGTGTGGACAGGCTTCTCTGTCTGTGTTCCACGCTGGCCAGACATATGCCAGCTCCCAGCCAGCTCCATTTGGAAAGCTGGAGAGCTGCATTAGCATGGCTCTGTGCCCGAGTGAATATAAACTGCCTCTCAGGAGGGCTTATTAGCTCAAGCAAAGCACCAGGAGGAGAGCAATGAGCCAGATGAATGACTAGTGGCCACAGCCCCTCTTTCCCATACCCTCAGGTGCTTAGACACATGGTTGTCACACGGTTGAGATGCTGACATGTTGGGCATGTGTCAGAAGAGGGGTTGTGGCTCCTCCAGGAGATGGATCAGTGAGGCTGTGTGCTGGTCACTCCCAAGCATCTGGCCTTTGGGCTAGGTCCTGCTCAAATCTGAAGGTAGGAGAAAATGGCTGGGTTGAGGCTGTGGGCCAGATGCTGTCCTGCTCGGCTGAGTACAGCCTCTGAGCCATAGGCTGGCCATGCTGAACCTGCAGCCTGTATCTGTGGCCATGATAAGGTAAACTAGCTTGTAGGTGGAAGTGGGCTGAGCTGTTTAAGAAACATTTGCACTCAAAGAATGATAACTGTGCTGACTGACATATCAAAATGTAAAGTCTTAAGACAAATCACCTTGCGGTTCCCATTCTTGTTAGAAAGTCAAGCCACAAGCTCCAAGGACCCTCAGCCACATCTGTTCTTAATGAGATGGTGAATACCAGGTTATCACTCTCTGAGCCCAAGCACACCAAGAACTGGAGGCTGTTGATGTGGTCAGATAATGGCAGTGATCAAATTGCCCAAATTACTCTAAAACTCTTGCCTGTAGCTGTCCGATGAGACTCTACTGTTGCACAGGGCGTGGCCCTCAAGTTCAGGTGTCTTGCGCCGACTGCAGCTTCAGCTTGCGTTTCCTCTCCTCCTCTGCACTCAGCAAGGACTTCAAGGACTGAAGAGTTTTGCATGGAGGTTCCGCAGGTGATGGTAGCAACCAATGTGTGGAAACATTATCAAGGAAAGTACACTGCAGTTGAGTCCAAAGTGTGATTTATGTGCACCTTTCAGATAAAGGAGGTTTGGATAATCTGTGGATCAACTGACTGGTGTGGTGTCATCCATAAGAGAGATCCCAGAGATTTTTCCATGCACAATTGCTTCAGACTCCCTTGGCACTAATGCTCTCTCCCCTGTCTCCCTGTTGCCAGAAAGCTCCCTTGGCTAACACTGGCTGCTGGCAGATGTGTTTTCCATCTATGCTGCAGTGTTAGAAGTTCTCTACGTGATCTGCCCTGTGTGGAAGAGGTCCTCTTTGCCTTTTAGACACCCTGGCATGCTGAATGCTTCAAGAATACTCCAGCCCCTCATTTTTAAGGCACATCATACCTGTAGATTGGGGTATGTCTGGGCTTGCAGTTTACCCTGAAATTGTCCTTTAACACAAGTTCAACCTAGGTAAAAGCAAAAGCAAGGGTCTATTGGAACATACAGAGAGACAGCACCATTACTAAGGCGTATAAGGACACAGGTGATGGGAAGAAAAGACTGGTCATAAGCTACCTGAGATGCAATTTTAATGGCAGTTCCTATTTGTATCCAGATAAGAATCTGTAGTTTCTTCCTTAATCCTGTGGGCAGGTGTTTGATACTGGTACACAGCCAGCATTTCTATATGGTGTCCAAACAAGGGAACACTGGTGTGAGGAAGAAAGTTTGTCTTTACATCCCACCCTGTCCACAGGGTTTCCCTATCTTCCACCATGATTTCATTCCTCTTTTTCCCACCTCTTTTCTTTACCAATGATTTCTTACTTCTTGGTCCACTTTGTAGTTTTTGACCTTTCTTGCACTAGATCATTCTCCACTCCCCTTCAGAAATGCTCCTGTCCCTCAGATAAGGTCAACTTAGTTGACCAGACAGAGAGCAGGCTCCTTTCAGGCTGGCACCAGGGCTTGGCTAAACCCTGGACATGATGGCAGGACACTGTAAGGATGGACACTTTGATCTGCCATGCAAGGCAGGGTTCAGATACAAAGGAGAGGTGTTTAAAGTTGCAAGCTTTGCATTTTATATAAATGTGACTTGCTAACTGCACATATCTGAGATTGGTGTATGCAGGGCTGGAAATGATCTTCAGAAGACCGGACACAATAGTGTCTGCACTCTGGAATCATGATAAATGTGGAGGTAAGAGATACTGTGACATTCATGGTAAATGCTGTTGGAGTTGGCAATTATTTTTGGGGCAATAGTGACACAGAAAAGGAACAGAGGAAAATTATTAAGGGATTCACTTCGTGCTTCCTTAAATGTGGTCTTACTTGACTTAAAGCAGACCTAAACATAGCCTTGTGTATGAGTTTAACTAGGTTGGTTTGTATCCATGCCTTCCATTAAAATGACGTACACATCTGTATATCTGAGACTGCAGTATGGTGTAGATATACTTGCTGGGCCTGCTGCCATCTCTAGGGGTATTTGGCTGACTTTGTAACAACTACAGTCCAAGTTATAACTTCGCAAAAGTCCAGGTTGTGTTTAGCCCATACTTAGTGCTGCCAGCAAAGATGGATCAGATATATTGCTCAGAGCAGAGTAGAGCTGTTTTCCTTCTGAAGAGGGTGAGCCGAGATGGGCCTTGCTTTGTCTTGTTTCCTGTTCCAGTTAAAGGTGTAAAGATTATTCTGCAAATGACCAGGAACTTCAGGATTCTGCATTATGCTCTGTTGCAGCAGAATTGTGGTGTGTTCTGTGCTTATGGTTAGCATTTGCAGCAAAGCATTCTTGAAAGATGCTCGTCAGGTCTGGCATTTGCTCCCATTGATAGATCTCTCACCTCCTCATAATTTTAAGGTTACAGAGAAGAAGAAAAAATCTTTTTTGCTTTGTTTCCGAATTACTGTGTTGTCACTTCAGGGTTTTTCTGTTGGCCTGCAGTAGAGATAATTCAGAGCAGAATCACTTTAGTCCCTCTTTTGGGGTAATCTGAAATGTGCAATTCAGTGTTTCAGTTTCAGAACCACTAAGAATACCTTGTAACTGCTAATCAGAGATCTCTACTTACTCTCTGTGGAAAGCTCAGCTATAGGTACGACTTGGTTGTAACTCCTTAGCAAATGTTTAAAGCCTAATGCTTGAGGTAACTGGTGTGTGAGCTCTTCTCCTGCATAGTTTTTAAAGGTTAACTATGGGGTAAAGGAAAACTGAAATGAAGACTTTGTAGTTAATAATTTATTCTACATATTTTATTTCAAATAGATCATTAAATGCTTGTACATCTATACTTATGTATTTTTACTTATTCTCCAGACATTGTCAGCAAGTAAGTCACTGTCTGAAGTTTGTTCATGAAATATGTGGTATAAAGAATCAAGTGTGGAATTACTGTCAGTTAAATACATCTCATTTTGTGCTGTATTTTTTTTGTGATTATGTGACCTCTGTATTTGGAGCTTTGATAGCTAAGTCATGACATATGAACTCAGCTGTCTCCCCGTCCTCTCTGTCAGAGGTTATCCTCTTTATTGCAGGGCTAACAGGAAAATGTGTGTCTGTAGTTGTGTACCTCAGTTCAAACTCACCTTTATCAGCAATTCCAACTAAAATAGGCTTTGCAATGAAACCACTTGTGTAGAGGCAGATGTTCCCTTCTGCTAATCCTGCTGCAGTATTGACAACTTGTGACAGAGAGACAGGGAGAAAGGCTGGAGGAAGCACCATTTTAAATTACAACAACAAAATTACCAGAGATTGTCCATCAGAGACTTTAAATGAACCAGGGATGTGTACCTTTTAAAATAAATACTAAATTAGATAATCACACAAAAAGTCTTTGAACTCTGGAGCAAAAATGCACTAGCAAGTTTGAACATTTCAGCGTTGTCAAGAAGGGAATATAGAGAGCCCATCATGCCATTTGAAACTTCAAATTTTCTCATTAATTCTAATGGATATTTGACTCAATGCTTCTCTTTTGTGCTTCTGAATGGATGTCAAAATAAGTCAGTGGCTTAGCAATAAGCATTCATCCCCATGGTTGGTAATGGGATGACTGCTTTGACTTAGCAACACAGGAAAAAGCATTTTCTTGATGCTGCCTGGGTCAGCTGCAGCCACTCCAGGCTGTGCTTACCCAAGGCTGTTTTTTCTTCTTTTTCTGGCTCTTGTTTCAGATTTTTTTTAAATTAAAAAATCCAAAATATTATTACTGTATCAAAGTTATATTTTCACTTCAATGCCCCATTCTGTTTCATCCTAGATGTGTTAGAAAGAGTCAGACATCATAGAATCATAGAATCATAGAATAGTTTGGGTTGGAAGGGAACTTTAAAGGTCATCTAGTCCAACCCCTCCTGCAATGAGCAGGAACATCTTTCAGTAGATCAGTTTGCTCAGAGCCCCCTCCAATCTGACCTTGCATGTTTCCAGGGATGGGCATCTACCACCTATCTGGGCAACCTGTTCCAGTGTTTTACAACCCTCACCATAAAAAAATTTCTTCCTTATATCTAGTCTAAATCTGCCCTCTTTTAGGTTAAAACCTTTACCCCTTGTCCTATCGCTACAGACTCTACTAAGAAGTCTGTCCCCATCTTTCTTATAAGCTCCCTTTAAGTACTGAAAGGCCGCAATAAGGTGTCCCTAAAGCCTTCTCTTCTCCAGGCTGAACAACTCCAACTCTCTCAGCCTTTCATAGGAGAGGTGCTCCAGCCCTCTGATAATTTTTGTGATGCTCCTCTGGACCTGCTCCAACAGGTCTATGCCTTTCTTGTACTGAGATATAACCTCACTTACATTCTTACCATCACATACTGACACAGGACCTGTCTTTCTAGTGCATCTCTTAACCATCAGCATCACCTATTCTCTTTTTATCAAGCAGCACTGTGTTCACTGTGTTCAGTTCCACCCCCATTTTGTAGCAGACTTAGACTGGTCTTAACATCCTGCTCTTTTTATTTTTTTTTTCCCACAAAGCAACACAAGAGAAAGCTGTCCCTTACTTTTGATCCTCAATGTGTAATCTCTGCCTTGCTTAAATTTCAGCTGCCCATGCTAACTCCCTCTTTTCTAGTCCCTTTGCCTCTCACCTGTCATCTTCTACCCTGTCCAAAATGCTGCCTCACCAGTTGTCTTCCTAGTTCCTCTGGTTCCACTTAACCCCTGGTCAAATCTCTTCACCAGGACTTCTTTTCTCCTTTTACAAGAGTCTTCAGTGTTGGTTGCCCTAATGCAGAAGTGGGATCTCACGCGAAGGGTATCATTCAAATGAAAAAAAAAGTTTCACACCAGAAAACTGCATTCCCTTAAGCACAGAACTGATTTTCCTGGTTGACCAAGGAAGTTTCCTCTAGCTCAGAATCTTGCCTATAAATCTCCTTGCAATCTCTTGCCTATAATCTCTTTGCAAGCTCAAAATGTGCCATCAGTCTCTTTCTATCACTTACTTTTAGTTTGTTACTGTTCTTGGTAGTATTATGCAGTATTGTTTTCCCAGGTCAGAACAGGTAAGCATCCCTGCTGTGCAAAATAATCAATTCTATCATTCATAGCATAAATGATGTATAATACATTGATACTCCCAACATGCATATATATATCAATATTTTGTTAACACCAGTGATACAACATATGGAATCCCTTTTAAAGTTAAAGCACATGATTGAAAATCCTGACACATCCCATTTCTCTGCTCAGTGGAACAGGCTATAGCTTGAACTGTGCTCCTCATTTTAGTGTTAATTCTGGCTTAAATCAGTACCACTGCACCATGAGCCATCCGAAAAGACTGTTGAACAGTGCAGAAGTTCAACATGCTTTCAGCCACTTCCCGCTGCAAGCACCCTGCGCGGATGATAAAGCATGTTTGTAGCAGGGCCATGCAGCCCACTGGCTGGTGGTCTTCCTGCAGACCAGAAGAGGGAGATGAGACTTTTTTTTTTAAAAAAATGACTAGATAAACATGCCTGGAAGTGGCAGAGCTCTTGACTGACAGAGCGGTGCTTCCTTGCAGATTTTCCCACCGCCTTTGATTGCTCTGTGGCATGCTTACTTCTATTTTAAAGGGAAGAAAATCTCCATTGAAAAACAAAATCATAACAAAAAAGCAGCAGGAAAGACCAAGGGATGCTATTAATAAAGTGAGGGCTGTTGCCAAGAAAGACTGAGTTTCCAGCAGCCATTTTACCACCCTTGTTTCTTTATTAAATGAAGATGTTTTTTAATGAGACTGTCTCATTTTGCAGATGTGGTCCCAGGGCTCTGAACATCCTCCCATGTGTTTTGTTTTGCAGGAGGCAGCACAGGCACCTCCCCGACCACCTCCAGCACAGGGACCCCATCGCCCTCTGCTTCCTCTCACCTTCTCTCTCCATCCTGCTCCCCTCCAGCCTTTCATCTGGCCCCCAACACTTTCAATGTTGGCTGCCGGGAGAGTCAGCTTTGCAACCTCAACCTGTCTGATTATCCCCCGTGTGCCAGAAGCAACATGGCCGCCTTGCAGAGCTACCCAGGGCTGAGCGATGGTGGCTACAACCGGCTGCAGAGCGGCACTGCTTCTGCCTCACAGCCCTCCGAAACCTTCATGCCTCAGAGGACTCCATCCTTGATCTCAGGAATGCCGACTCCTTCCTCCCTGCCCAGCAACAGCAAGATGGAGGCATACAGCGGCCAGCTGGGGTCCTTCCCCAGCTCCCAGTTTCAGTATGTCATGCAAGCAGGCAACCCTGCCTCCACCTCCTCCTCTTCACACATGTTTGGTGGTGGCCACATGCAGCAGAGCTCCTACAATGCCTTCTCCCTGCACAATCCCTACAACCTCTATGGATACAATTTCCCTGCTTCCCCCAGGCTGGCGGCAAGCCCAGAGAAACTCACCACCTCCCAAAGCACTTTACTCTGCTCTTCCCCATCCAGTGGGGCCTTCGGAGAGAGGCAATATCTTTCCACTGGGATGGATCATGGGATGCACATGATCAGCCCTCCCTCCAGCAACCAGCAGATGGCCAACGCCTGTGACAACAGACAGTATGGTGCAGTTCAGGGCTCCTCCTCACAGATGTCTGTGCACATGGTCTAACAAGCCATGTCTCTCCTCGGCATCGAAGGCAACTGGACCTTCATCATTTCCAGGGGTAAACCCATCCCAGTACCTTTTTGCCTTCAAACTTGTAGTGGAACTAGTATTGTAATGATAAATAAGAACACAAGCCATCTAGGTATGCACCAAAGAACCTTGTGGAAAGCCTCAACTGACAGCCATCGCTGCTTGTTGTAGCCCAGGGCCTCCAGACCTGGCACAGAGCGTCTGCTCTTTCTGGACATTTCAGAGAGAAGGGTATGACTTTAACGAGAAGCTGGAGAGAAGCAGCTGAATATACCATTTATGCATTAACTCTCAGCTTGTGTGAGCTCTCGGTGTGGAGGGATCCCCATGCCCCTGTGCTGTCTCTTCTGGGTGTTGAAGAATGGCAGTCTCCTAAAGCTTTGTCCTCTGAAGCTGCACTGCCGGTAGCTTTAAAGACCTCCCACTTCTCAGACCGTTCCTCACTGCTGGAGTGGTTCAGTCCATTTCTGAAGCCAACAGTGGCCCATGGCTCCTTGTCCCAGTGTAGCACAAGAATGGCGCTGCTGGGCTGGAGATTCTTCTCCCAAAGAGGTTTCTGCATTTTCACCAAGGCTCTGCCCGTCAGCAGTTTCTTTGTGAGGGTTGAGCTTACCAGCACCTAGCCTGCAGATGGAGACGGGAGAGAGAGAGAAGAGAAAGAAAAGTTTTAATCTACAAGTGAGCCTCAGACATAAGCAGGGACTGATCTTTGGAAAGATGCGTCGGGGAGAGGGGGCCTAGCTCCTGTTGACATGACCCAAAGTGATGCACCCAAACCAAAAGGATGACAGCCTTTTTGGGGAATGTGTGTCCCGTAGCACTCAACCCAATGGGAGGAAACTGTTCAGACTGAACTCACAGGGAAGAGCAATGAGGAAAGAGAGCTCTGCTCTACAGAAGTGCAGCCGGCCTCCCTCACCTTGCATGCAAGAGTTGCCATAGAAAACCATTAGCATTTCAGTAACAGTGAGGTCGAGTATTTCCCAACCTCCCGCCTGCCACATGATCTCTGTTTAACCAAATAGATCATTGCCTTTTGACATCTTTATTTTCTGTTTTCTTTTATTCTCTCTTTTTTTTTTTTTCCTTCAAATCCTTTAAAAATAAGAAAACAATTGTAGCTTGGTGCAAGCTATGCATTTAAGTTGTGTGAAAATGCAAATACCAAGTAACAGAATACAGATATTATTGAGATTTGTTGTGAGGTGTTGTAGATAAATGTATTTATATGCCTAGTGGGGGATTCAATATTATGAATATAAAAGAGGGCAATAAAAATGGTATGTAAAATATGTATGAAGAAAAAGGTGTATAAAGATTTGCCCTATGCACGGAACTCTGTTTCTAAGTGCCAAGCACAGAATGCGCTAAATAAATCTTGCAATTGTTCCCTCTGTGTTTTTCTCTGTCTGTGAAGCTTCCTCAGTGGTCTTCTAGGGACATTTTCAAAATACTGCCACATACGTTTGAAGAACAGAGGAAAAGAAGACGCAGTGCTAAACTGTGAAGTCCAGGCAATATTACAATAAAAATAAAAATTCTGTCTTCTCAAGAAATTTTAAAAATTGAGTGCTTGGGATCTGTAAGATGCCTTCTTTCACAGTAAGTGTGTCTTACAGAGAGCTAGAGTTGTTATTTTGATTGTTAAAGTCTAATATAAAGCTCTTCAGAATAATTTTTCACAGTCAATGTAGAAAATAATACTTACAAATAACAGTATAATTTGTTTCTCATTTTTAAATGTCATTTTGGGGTATGTGTCAGTTTTTCATTTGCACTGCATTTCTAATATGAGATTGAGACATTAACACTGAAAGCAGTGGGGAAGCTGAAGGCCCCTCCCTGAACCTGGCTGTAAGTTATGGCTGCAGAGTTTACAGCTTTCCTTGTGTCAATAAACTTTTTTTTTTTCTGAATTGAAAAAGCACCAGGAAGGTAGAAAGACCTTGAAAGACAAATTCTACAAGCATTTCTTAATTTTTATTTTTACAGAGGAAGATAAATATACCAATACCATTCCCAGTTCTGTGCCTAGTCTGTCTGACTGTATTCTAGCTTTTATTGTGTCTAGCCGTGGATGCTGCCAGAAAGGGCTGGAGGGACTACAGATGGGAAAGAATCTGTCCCTCCCCTTGTTGTCTTCTGTTTACCCCTAATAATTAATTCTTGGTTTAATCTTGAAACAGGGAGCTTTATAGCCTTTCTAAAGTCCTTTCAGAATCTTTCAGAAATACTCTTCAATCTGTGCTTTGAGGTTTACCATACTTTTGGGTTTGACTCCATCCTATGGCAAGGATTTCTACAGGTTAATAGTATGTTGTGTGAACCAGTATTTCCTTCTGCTGGTTAGTTACATTAGGTTGCTCTTTCTTATTTATTCCATTTAATTCTTTGTGAGTGAGTCTGTATTTCAGCTAAGAAGAGAATGTGATCCAACAAAATCAAAATAATTCTCTGAATCAAAATATATGTTTCTAATCTTGATTAAAGCAAAAAATTAATTTCATCAAAAATTATCACTGGAAACAGTTGCTGAAGAAAGCAAAGGACAGATGTAGGGCACAATTTTCAGTATTAGGTTGAAGAACTGGAATCCCAGTTTCCATGCATTTTAGTAGGAATCTGTGGGGAAGAGCTTTGAAATTGTCACCCAGACTCTTCAGCAATATGATCCTTCAAGGTATTGAACACCCAGTCCCTGATCCAACCAAGCTTTTCAGCATGCTGAGATAATGTAACTCCATTCAATTGCCTTTGGTATGAAACTTACTGACCTTAAGATGAGCATTTATTGACCATATTTACAGACATATTTATTTAGCTCTTATGTGTCACATATATAAAATGAGAGCTTAGTTAGCTAGACAGTTATTCCTTCATCTTAGCATATGTTTAAGTGTTCTGTTGTTTCAGGATCAGAATATTCGGTATCAAGACCGAAAAAGAACAGGGAAAAAACCTGAGAGACGCTTCCCTGTCCCAAGATGTAAAGTTGTAAGTACACAAATATGACTCGGTGTGAAAGTTACACTGACAGTCTGTGAGAATTAAAAACAAGCTAACAGTGAAATGGGAAAAAATAGTAAATGTTTTCCTTGGTTGTCACTGTGCAAAGCAAAAGGAGAGCAGTGTTTGGAGGGCAGTATCAAAAATAACAGTTTAAAGCATGTTAAAATGATTTACTTAGTGTTCAGTTAGGTGAAATCCTCCTAGGATAACACTCCCCTGAGCAGACAACCTGCTAAAGGCCTTGGCACCCTCCCAGAAACACAAGTTAAGCACTGAATTTGAAGTGGACCCAGATATGACAGAGGTATCTCATGTACAGGAGTGGCTCCTCTCCCCCTGCCACCCCTGTAGGGACACAAGGCAGTGAACCATTTACCAGTGTTTACTCAGGCTTCCCAGAGAAGAGGCGATAGCAATGGGCAATGGGAGAGAGGCACAAGGGCCAGCCTGGGAGATCAATTTGAGACCAACTCACCTGGTGGGTGGCCTGGGTTGCAGTATATGCAGAAGCCACCCTTGGAAGGCTCCCTTTCCTTGTATGACTGCCCTAACCACAGAGCTTAAGAGCCCTCCTGGCATGGTCACATTCTCACCCAGGTGCCCTTTGATTCTCATTTGCAAAGCATGTGTGGGTGGGGGGCAGAGGTGGCAGTTCTGTGGCCTGCCTTCCTTCCTTCCTTCCTTCCTTCCTTCCTTCCTTCCTTCCTTCCTTCCTTCCTTCCTTCCCCATGAAAATTTGAACCCCTTGGCCTACTTAAAACAGCTTTGATAGTGTGTTCACACTCACAAAGATGGAAGTTCTCACATGTTTCTTCAGAAGAGACAGGGGAGGAGGACAGGGCCCTTATTCATTTTCCCAGTGCAGGGAAGGCCACCATGTGACATCTTCTCATTCAGAGAAGCCACACAAGGATCAGGTATCCTGCATGCACACCCCTCTGACCCCAAGTTTCATCTGGCATATGCATGTTATTAGACACCAGAGGATCTATCAAGAGCTGCAGAAACTGGTGAGCCTTTACTCCACCACTCCTGGGCTGACCCATTTGCTCTTAGCCCAAGCAGGCTTCCAGCTTCCAGTCCAAGAGAAGAGAAGGCTCTGTATCTCCCCGTCAGATGCTGCAAATTCAGAAGGTGAAACATCATGTACCTCTTTGAAGAAGTATCTTTTTTAAAAAGCCTGATCCAAATGCCAGGAAGGGTACTGGAAATCTCCATGATAGGAGATCCCTCGTCTTGCAGCACAGGCTGTTCCAAATGAAATCCTGTCAACTTGTTACACAAATGAAAAGAATGGGGCAAAAATAATCAGAGGGGGTTTGTCAGCTTTGCAAAGTTTATTTAGCTTCATCCCTTAACACACTGACAGGCACAGGACATAAATATTACTGTGACCACAGTCACTGCAGCTCAGCAAAACCAGGACGTTGCACTCCAGTGCGACATCGTGTTCTTGGAGGGAATGTAAGTACTATGTGCTAAAGCAAAATGCTCAGGGCACAAACATAACTACAAATTAGGTACACAGTCTATAGCATTACGTTAAATATACTACGCAAAAGTTACAGCAGCTGATCTGCGAGTGTGGCTGATTTATTGCATACTGGGTGAAGCTTTACTGCTGTAGGTGAGGGCTGACAGTCATTTGCCATTTAAAAAAAAAAGAAGTGTTCAGATATATTTTTCCCCCAACACAAGTAAGTGCATTGACCTAGAGCACATATCCCATGTTAGACTAGCACTAGCAGATGAGTTTTGCTGGATGTTGCTTGTTGGGCATTGTTCTAAACAAAACAACAACAACAACATGAAAATGCACCCAGGGACTGGGCAGAGGAACACCTGAGCATGCCAATTACATGCTACAGATGCACTAGAAATGCAGCTACAAAACCAGTGGCAGAACCTGGTGAGGAGAGTGCTAGTGTGGCCAAGGGGTAGTTTGCTATAAATAAGCCAGTTCCTGTCCAAGGAGCATCTGACTCCTTCAGCACTGTTTCTTCCTTTGAGAACTAGCCTGCAGGACCAGGCATTTTGGCCAAGTCTGTAACCCAGCATTTTGAGTCCACTGATGGTACCATTTCTGAGAGCCTGTCTGTTGGTCTGCTGGGAGGGGTTTGTGTAGCCTGAGGCTGGCCCACAAAACTGCTGGAAAAGTGGCTCATTCAGTTTTCTGACTGCTCCTTCTAATTTGTCTGTAATTGCTATCTAGGAAGCTGTATAGAATACAGCTAAAATCCCTAGAACTCTTCAAGGCTTGGTTTTCCATGTCGGTAACTGGTGCTGATCACCACAGAAGAGTAACATGAACACAAATGGCAGGAGCAGTGTATGGAGCACACATATTAGCTCCTTTCTGCAATAAAAATCTCCAGTAATTCTAGTATGCCTGAACAGAGGACTAGACTGGAAAAGAGCAGTTCACATGGCTGCATGCTGTTGTGTTGCGACAGCCCAGTGATGATCATGGCTTCTGTGCTGGCTAGTGGCATTGGCTGATTCAGGGAGGAGCAATAAACCTCCACAGTAGGGTTAATTGTGCAATAAACTATCTCTGGAGCACTGACTTTGTCTATTTTTCTGACTCAATGTGGAACTCATTGCATACTGTGGAGGAGAAGGATTAGGCGCCTGTATAATTTTACACTGGTTGAAGTTCCTACAGATGCTGTTCTTACTCCAGTAATGTTCTAAATTTGTTGAGCATTTTGGAAGCTCTGACATTCAGCTGGATAATGCCCGTCTCTGCTGAGATAGGGTGACTTCTGTGGGCTTCTCTCGGATACTTTCACAAGCAGTCCTATGCTCTGCTAGGCCATGTCTCCCCTTGAGCATCCAGCACTCTAACCCAGCATTCTGAGTTCACTGATGGGACCATTTCTGAGAGCCTGTCTGTTGGTCTCAGGGCGTGCCTCAGGGCACTGTTTGCCAGCTGACTGGATGCAGCAGTACTGCAGAGACACAGAGCTGGCCCAAGTGGGGCTGTGAGCAGAGAACATCAGCCCTTCTTATAGGATGATGGGGAGGGTGGTGCTGGTTCAGCCAACAAGACAGGCTGGCTATAGCCATTCTCAGTGAAGGTCCCTCTGCCTGGGAAGGACTTTTCCCTTCAGACTACCCAGTTGACAGCCCTGGGGACATGCTGCAGTGCCCATCACCTTCCCAATGTTTCCTTTGTAAGAATTAGGAATGTCCAAGGGGTGGCGGAAGGGGTGACATGGTCTTGAGTTCCTCTCCTACCTGAGCTGGTTTATAACATTTCCTTTAATGTGCAGTCAGGTAATTGCACATTAATACAGTTGCACTTTAAGCTGGTGTAACTGGCCCAGGAACAGGCGCAAAGAAAAACTGCAGTCAGTTTGATATACTAAATAAATAATGCAGACCAGTGATTGGAGACTTGATGTAATTACCTGTATCTGCCTCTTCCAGTAAAGCTGGAACAAGTTGCAGTGCAATTAACGCAGCATAAACTTAAGTATATCCTGCCAACGATCCAAACTGGGGCCAGCACTGTACTCCGTGGTTTTTATTATGTTGCTATGCAAAGGTCTGTATGCAGAAATATTAAGATTAGTTAGAAGTATGAATGCAGATGTGTGTGTGTAAGCACCATAGGAACAGGAGAACAAAGATTCAAAGGTGGCCTGTACTGATAGCCAGGGACACAATCAACAGCAGCAAAACTGGTAAACACTGAGGAATGTGTTGTTCTCCCCAAAATCACATTATGGATGACCCAACAGAAGAAAACCTGCAATCTAGTAACAGAAGGCAACAAAACTACAGCACACTGTATGTACCATTTCTCTTCCTGTAACCCCAATAAGGAGCCAAGCTTTAACAGCAAGTTACCCAAAATGAGGATGGAGAAGGCAATGTGCAGCAATGTCACCCAAGGTTTATGATGGGTTATTAACCAAGATTCCAAGGCGAAAGCTCAGTATCTGTGACACCTGAAAAGAGTAAAGGATCCATCTAAAAACCAATTCATTACCAATAGTGAAAAGAAAGCCAGAAGATGAAGTGAAGGTTTGATGGCCTTCTCCCCTTGAATGCAAGTGATTCTGCCCAGAATACTTGGAGACATACATTTGGAGCTTGTGAGTTCCATGTGTGCATCGGCAATCTCATGTTTTTTAGAAAACTAAATAAAAATCACTTCCACTTCTATACAGCCTTGCACTCAGTTTTGTTGTATCAGTTCCTACAACTGTAGTACTACCCATAAAATACTATACCATAAAATAATAATTCTGTGAATATTACAAAGTTGAGAACAGCCTCAAGTTTTACAAAAGACCAGAGGAAACCAACAAAAAAATTGGTGAACTGAGGGGAAAATAAGTAAAAAGAATAAAAGGGTATATAAAAAGAGGTTAAGTTAGCTTGAAGAAAACTACATAAAAAATAAAAAATAAAGTGCACACATCCGAAATAAGAAAGAACTGGCCACGTACACATAGCAAAAGAGACAGCAAAAGGGACAGCATAAAGTCTGTAAAGACATTTTGTGAATAGCTTAGATACTTTTGGATAATGAATAGTAAACTGCCTTTGTTCTTGGATGGAGAATTTGAACTAGTCCACAGGAGCTTGCAATGCTCTAGCTTCTGACCACAAAGATAAAAATCATATCAACCAAAAAAAAAATCAGCCTTTGAAAGGAAACATATTCACTCCTTAGACATAAAATGTGCTACATTACATTTGTTGTTTACACTGTATACACTATTGTACACACTGTTTATAGCTACTAAATGTACCAGGCAAATAATCACTAAACATTTACAATTAAAAGCACATAAAATTGGTTACCTTGTCTCTACACAAACATAACTGGGTTTATGCTATGCCTAATTGTTCTTTATTTATTTCCAGGGTGACACAAACACCATGAAATGTTAGGAGTCATTATCTCAGCTGTCTGTCCCTGTAACAGGGGACTTGGGAAAGATGTCCATCATTGCCATGGTCTGGGAAGGAAACTGTGATTCAAATTACTTCTAGAGTTAAAAACCTGTTTAATAGTGATTCCTGATTTATCATACATGCTTTCTGTTGAAAAATGAAGACCCTGGCTCCTGTCTTAGGTCATGCAGAAATCCAAATCAGGGAACTAAATAATTCTGCGGTCTGTGTTTTCCACCACACAGGATGGGGTGGGGAGGTTCTGCAACAGCACAGGAGAAATTTAAGGCTGGAAACATCTGTCTAACATGACCATAGTTCAAGCTGTCAACTAAGGCTTATAAATAGTAAAAAGTGAGAGGGGGAGGGAGGGGAAGCAAGGCGTAGCTGTCATAGGAATTAGTTCTTTGCCTTCTCCTTTCTAATATCCAGGTCATATTCACATTGTGAGTGTATGGCGTGCCATGATACCTGATGTGAAGGGATCTGCTGATGTCCATCTCTTTTAGGTCTAAGCTGGTAGACTACTCAGTGTTCACTGTATTAGCATCAATGAACAGTAGCTATGAAATTGGGCCATAGCTATATAAAAATCAATGTGACCTATGTTCTGGGCAGTTTGACACCCCTTGATAGCAAGTTTCAGCAATGATTTACTTTTCATCGTATACAACCTGTTGTGAAGAGAAGGTACAGCAGGAAAAGAAAAATTCAAGGGGAATATCAAGTAAGTAGCTTAACAAGCTGAATTGAGCTGTGGAACAGAGTCACAGGGCTAAAGCTCAGGAAAGTCCTGCAGGAGCAGTCCTTAGTGGGCTGTGGACTAGATGCCCAGTGTTAACACTATTTTCCATTTCTAAGTCCAACTGTTCTACAACAGAAGGAGCAACTTATAGCTTCCATGAGTTGCCCCTGCGAGGCAAGCAGGGAGTCCACGATTTCAGTTGAGCTTGAATCCAAACCTAGAAAATTCTCTAGGTTCATCCATCCGTAATATCTATGTTTTTTTCTCCCTTCAGCTGTTGCCACAATTGTGCCACTGGGGGGTTCTTTAATTCAGTTCTCCACTCCTTTTATCGATGTTTCCCAGAATGCTAACAGCTGCAATATAATGAGATTATTTATGATTTCTAAATATCTTTTTCTCCCAGGCCAGCAAAGCAGCAGCCCAGCAAATCTCACTGAACCAGAGCTGCCTGTAACAATCCCAAAGTGTCCAGCCATCCATTTCCATTTAATGGCCCTACTGGCTTCTCACTGCACTTTTTCAGATTTCCTTCTGGATCTTTTGTTTTGTTTTGGTTTTGCACAGCAATAACAGAAAGAAAAATGTTATTGGCTGCTGGTGTTCAAGCCCTGAAGAGGCGTTGCAGCAGGTCCCTCTCTTCTAGGACAATTTTGGTGGTGTGCAGAGGAAAGAACATAAGTTCTGTCCTTGATGCTCTCCCCAGACATGGACACAGTGTCCCCTGACTCAGCAGCCTCTTAAAGAGAGTCTGCAGTAACATGGACGGATGCACTCCCACAGCATTCTGCTCTGGTCTCAACAGCTGGCATTTCTTTCATTCCTGCATTTTTCTCACCCACTTTGGGCCTTGCCCTTTCAGAAAGGTACATACTTCAGGGTGAACAGATTTCTAATCCTGCAAGTGCAGACTGAGTCTCCTTCAGTGTGAGAATGAGTTGACTGCTTTTCAGCAAAGTTGTTGGGCATTTATGTCTAAGTAAAGACTTTCATATAGCAACAAAATTTAATTTCAGGTTTTTCATTTTTAAGATAATTTTTTCTGCTTTATATAGCCAGAAAAATACCTACAACATCCTCTTTGCAATAGTACTTGAAAATTTACCCTCTGCTTTCCATGGCCAAGGCACTCAGAGACTTTAACTAAGTAATCCCTGCACCTCCCTTGCTGGTCACAGAATCATAGAATC